>CM068319.1:3349789-3512289 GCA_034766995.1 Acanthacorydalis orientalis | reverse complement strand
ATACCACCACAATCTCCTGACTTAAATACGATTGAGCATTTGTGGGATATACTGGATAGGAAGATCATAAAACATAATATATAATTAATAAATCTCGATTAAAGGACGTGACTGTACGCGGATGACGAAATATAAATCCGGAAGTGACGTACAAATTAATTCCTTCGATTCATAATAGATTAAAAGAGATGATAAGGAGAAAAGATTTACCGACATACTATTAATTTCAAGTTTTTTGAAAATAATTGTCAGTGGAATTCAAATAAGCTGTGCAGATATTTTTTTTGCGAAACAAAACGAGACGATTTTAATTAATACCATGTTTTTGCAATTTTAATGAATTATTGTTATCATTTTCATACCATTAAATAAACAATACACTAATAAATATTAAATGAATAAAATTGTTACAAAACATTTCTAAATCTTTTAATTACAAAAATGTTAACTGTGGCACTACTTTTTTCCGGCAGTGTATATTATATATAAGACAACTACGTTACAATATATCTGCGAGAATGATTATATATACTAACATATATATATATATATATATATATATATATATATATATATATATTAGGTGTTGGAATTAATTCGAGATGGCGTAGGTAGTACATTCTTCCATTGTTCCCTTTAACCAAATATTCCCCATAAAACAGCTGTCCTTAGGCGTCAGTTTCAGTACATGTCATTAGGGTGAAGCGTAAATAACAACACTTTGTACTTTATCAAATATGTCGGATTTCGTGCCAGACAAATTGTTTTTGCGGGGAGTTTTACTTCATTACTTTAACATAAAAAGAAGTGCTGCCGAAAGCCATTGTATTTTAGTGGAAGTTTATGTTGACCATGCTCTAGCAGAGCAAACGTGTCGGGAGTGGTTTGCACGTTTTAAAAGTGGCGATTTCGACTCTGAAGACAAGGAACGACCTGGACAGCCGAAAAAGTTCGACGATGAAGAATTGGAGGCATTGCTTAATGAAGACGCATGTCGAACACTTCAAGAATTGTCTGAATCGTTGGAAGTTGACTTGTCAACGGTAAGAAAACACCTTAAAGCCATGAGAATGATCCAAAAGCAAGGAAATCGGGTCCCATACGAGTTGAAACCGAGGGACGTTGAAATGTGTTTTTCTACATGTGAACTGCTGCTTCGACAGGAGAAAATGAGGAGATGTTTGCATCGAATTGTCACGGGCGATGAAAAGTGGATCGATTACGACAATCCCGAGCGCAGAAAGTCATGGGTTAAGCCCGGCCAACCATCAACACCAGCGGCAAAGCCAAATATCCATGGATCCAAGCTCATGCTCTGTATTTGGTGGGATCATAAGGGTGTGATGGTCTACTATGAGCTGCTCAAACCGAATGAATCCATCACTGGGGATCGGTACCGACTGCAATTGATGCGCTCGAGCCGTGCATTGAAGGAAAAACGGCCGGAATACTTTAAAAGACACGACAAAGTGATTTTATAGCATGACAATGCTCGTCCGCACGTCGCAAAACCGGTCAAAACATGCCTGGAAACGCTCAAATGGGAAGTCCTACCCTACCCGCCGTATTCTCCAGATATTGCTCCTTCTGATTACCACTTGTTTGGATCGATGAGTCATGGCCTGTCTGAGCAGAAGCTCACTTCTTATAAAGATTGCAAAAAATGGATTGATTCGTGGATTGCAAAGGTGGGTGAGGTAATGTTTCATAGCCCAGTTCATTTATTTTTTTTAAGTCATTTGCGAGACGTGTGGTCGCGCGTTGTCATGAAGAAGACTTAGTCATCTTCGAATTACTAATGCTGGCCGTAAACAATACAACTCATCATACATTTTTTCAATTTCCTGAGAATATTTTCCTGCTGTTATTGTTTCACCGGGATTTAAGAAGTTGTAGCGAACGATGCCACTCGCCGACCATCAAACAGTGACCATAATCTTGTGTTGGTGCTTCTGCTCGGTCTAGCCACCGTGATACACGTTTCCGATCGTTGTAGAAAATTCACTTTCCATCACATGTAACAATGCGATCAAGAAAGGGATCATTTTTGTTGCACAGAAGAAGCGCAGAACAGACTTCGTATCGCCGAATTATTTGACAATCGTTTAGTTCATACAGCAGCACCCATTTATCCAGCTTTTTCGTTTTCCCAATTAGGCTCAATTGTCGAACAACTATTGAGGGATTAACATTGAGTTCTTCTGCCATCTCTCGAGTTGTGTTACGTAGGTCTCCTTCAATAATGGTTCTTAAATCATTGTTATGTATCCAGCCACACAGCTGCACTTGTTTATAAATGTGTCACACTGCTGTGCTTATCTACAAATGTGTCAACGGTCTGACTAATGAAATTTCAACTGACCTGTCGATACCTAAGTTCATGTATTCGTCTTAATCAAAACGTTCTCACGTTCCTGTCGTGATCTCTGTGTTCACACGCTTGAATACAATGCAATTTTATCATCGAGAACAGTATATAAACGGTAGTTGAGATCTCATAAGTCAGCACGTTATAGTCAAGAATTGAAAGGGATCCAATCCCCAGGAACGACGAAACAAACACACGGATACGGAGATTCCTACCACTGTCAGCTAAACAAAAACTTGTTAAAAAAAAAACTCATAAGTCAGTTGACCCCCTGGAGGGGGTAGAAATGCTCCAAACAAAGAGAATTTCCTTACCCAGCAACACACCAGAAAATATAAGCGACCCGAGTCATGAGCGTATATCGCTTGGCACTCAAGCCAGCATGGGCCCCTCAGGCCCTCGCTACACACACGACGGTCATAAGCCAGTATTCAGTATTCCGAGCGTAAGCGTACATGCTGGGTACTCATGTAAAGTCAGTATTCTGAGCGCGAGCGTACATGCTCGGTGCTCATGGAGGGCGGGGGCCCTTCAGGCCTGAGCTGTTATTCGGGTTCATAAATTAAATCAAATAATCAGGTTATAATTCAAGTTAACAATCTAGTTAACAATCAAGTAACTAATCAAGTAACTAATCAAGTAACTAATCAAGTAACTAATCAAGTAACTAATCAAGTAACTAATCAAGTAACTAATCAAGTAACTAATCAAGTAACTATCAAGTAACTAATCGAGTAACTAATCGAGTAAAAGTAAATCAAAAATCATGTAACAATTATTAAGTCAGTCAAGTAACAGAACCCGTGTGGTTATATTCGTCATAGTAACAATTAAACAATAATAGTAAATAAATATTTGATGTTGTTTTAATTCAAACCTGCAGAACATTTATTTTATATAAAATATCCAAAATATAACATCATTATTGTCTATAGTTGAAGAACGTCCACGACCTTCCTCAGCATCAAGATCACCTTTGGTTCAATTATGAAATTTTTGAAACCCGTGTTAATTGTATGTTCACTAATTGACTCTTCGTCAAAAACCAATTTGATATTTTGAGCAGTTTCTGTCGCTTTACGTCTCAATTTAAACTCGTATAACAAAATCGCGCGAATTTGCTTTTTTCCGTGACTAATTTAAGAGGTTATATCCAACAATACTAAAGAATAAAAACAATAGACATAAGCTGAAATCAGTAGTGCCGACTTCATTGTTTAAATGATGTATCACATGACAATAACAAAAGATAACGGTAACTAGAAAAATCGGCGCCAAACTTAAAATGATAAAAACCGCAATTATTTTTCCCCAACATAACATACACACACACACATATATATATATATATATATATATATATATACACTATATATATAACGACATAGAGCGGATATATGCGATACAAGCGAAGCGAACGAGGGCGGAGCCCCCCACCGGCGTTCGGCGAACGTAGCGAGTAGGGGGCAGGGGGCAGAGCCTCCTGGTATTTTAAAAATAAATATCGAATCTAGATCTCGTTATAAAAAAAATATTATTAAATTATTGATTTAGATTCGATTATTATATAGACACACAATTCATTCTCAACACAATTATGGATCGAAAAAAAAAAAAAAATGAATAAATAATTTCTGAATCCAAACCTGATATCATGTTAACGTACATAAACCTAACCTAAAACACTTATATATGAATATGTAAATATATAACTTACCTATAAAAAGGGAAGTCTTTCAAGGCGTTTTCAACGTAAATCGAATTTAATTGCATGACTGCGAAAACGAATTCCAATATAAAACGAATGTTCACAAAAGAAAATAAAGTAATTAATAGAAATCAAACAGCAATTTCCAACTATCAAGAAGCACATTAAAACTTCTGTTGTGCACTAGCTGCACTAAAGATACTTTATCTATGAGCTACACTATTGCAAGTTACGCAATATCCCCAATATTATTTGTTATACAAGTACATGGGTTTATCTCTTTTTAGATATATCTATATTTTGTGAAATGATTGTAATTCAAATATATTAAATTAAATTATTTTCTTCAGAATAATCTCATTGCTTATTTTATATCAGTGAATAATAAAATGAAAAAAATTGTTCTATCATGTTTAATTAGTTGATTTGTAATAATTTATTATTCGATTTTTTCAAATGACATTTTATGTATTTGTTGATCATTTTTAACCGTTGATGATCCATTACTGAACAAACACTTTATTAATTTAAATTATCAAGTTTTTCTTTTCCACACATTTCAATACACATCTATCAATACTACACTCAGATCCTAGCATTGGGGGAAGGGGGTCAACTGCCATGGGTCTCAATTTTTATCTCGATTTATTAGCAAAAATTCATTATTTGTATCCAGCACATATAACAGTTTTGTAACATACAACAAATAAACAAATTGTTTTATTAAAATTGTAGTATTTATCTTTTATTAAAATTGTAGTGATTGTAGCATTTGTTATATTTATTATACTCTGAATTTTTTTAATCATGCCTGTGAGTGTAGCTGAAGGAGAAAGATAATTTAGTGTTCTGAAAAGAATTAAAAACTTTTTACGATTGACGAGTTAAGAACGATTAAATGGACTGACGATGCTAAACATAAATTACCAGATAGCCCTTATTTTAGATTATTCTGAAATCATAACCGAATTTGCTAGCGCTAAAGCGCAAAAGCTTCTGTTGAATAACTTTTATACTTGAATAGATATTAAATATCATTTAACAAGCATAAATAGTTTATATTTCCTTCCCATAGTTTTCAGTTTTGAAGGGTCTAAATAATATTGGTTACCCCATGCTTCGAATTTCCTCTGAAAGACCCGGGCTATATTTATATAATAAAGAAAAAGAGCACAGTTACCGTAAATACAGGCATTGTAGTTTCTTCTGCATCAAGATTTTTCAGAACCGGTATCTTTGATATAATATGATGATGAAGTACTGAAATATCAATATCCTAATTTTTTATAACTGTTAAAAAGATTTAAAACATCTCATTATCTACATTTATAAAACATTATTATTATTGCATTTTTATATTCTTGACTTTACCGTTTATTATACGCTCAGCATCGAAAAGTTTTCGAAGCAAAAACACATCTAAGATACACGAACGGTCAATAGTAATTTGTTCGTTTTAAATATGGACGATGTAGTAAAACAATGTGATTTTTAATTTTATCAAATTGACATGCTTGTTAATAACACAGCTAAAAAGTAAAATCTTAAATGTTTCATATATTGGCTGTAAAACCATTGATTTAACTAGTCATTATTAGATTACAAAATATTTCACAATAGAGTTTTGGCACTGAAGCGAAATTAATACAAGATACTTGTTAGAGATGATTTTCGATAACAATGTATTTTTTATATCATAACTGAAAAAAATGTATTGATACAAATTCTATTTTTATCATTTATATTTTTCACAATCTTTTTATTCATTGTTGTTTATTTCATTATGTAGTAGCAATTTGTTTTTTCATATATATATATTGTTTATGTATATATATTGTTCAACTAAAAGGCAGTTTTTGAGATAAAAAAAGCATTTATTGTGATAAAAAAGACCATTTCTGGATTACACAATGTATGTTAGTCGGGCACTTTATTTATTGTTTTTCCATATTGTTTATTGCAAAATCATTGCTCCCTGACATAAATTCACTTTTTACATTGTAATCAATTAATTTAACAAAAAATTAGAATTTTCAAAGTGCATTTTTACAAAAACCCTTAAATTGAACCATTACTCTTATATGCATGAAAAAAAAACAAGTGCAGTCACACAATGAAATTAACAACAATTAATTAATAATAAAATGAAAAAGAAAAAAACACTTTCAATAAAAAATTAAACAAATTATAAATATAACAAAAATAAAGTAAAATAACAAAACAATAATTAAAGTAAACAAATAAAATGGAAACAGTCCTAGTTAATAAAAATAAAAATAATTTATTGCAGAAAGATTTAAATTTTATTCTAAATTTTCATTAAAATGAAATTTTATTTTTTGTGTTTCAGAAGATATAAATATATAAGAAGATATAAACAAATAAACTTGTCACTGTTACTTTTTAAAAATGTTTGCTACAAGTTGAGCTTTGGATAAACTCTTAAGATGCTGATAATAGTCAATCGTTAATGGATAAAACTGTTAAAATAAAAACTAGACACTTACTTGCTACAAGTATTTATTCTTAAATAAGATTTTTTCTCTAGAAATTTTCAAAATGATATACAACTGTTTTAGGGGATAAATATGTTTGATATACGTGATATTGATTTTTTTTTTAAATGATGTACTTGTTTTCAAATCTGAATACAGAAAACAGATCTAAACTCGACATTTTCTCTTTACATTAGTTTCTACTTATGGCGTTTATTTAAAGTTTGTATAATTACAAATATTTACCACATGAATGAAATTACGGTCTAAGTTTCATGTATAATTTTACCAGTGTAGGATTTAAACAGGGGCAACATGAGCCACTGACCGGGTGACAAATTTTGATTGACAACAAATTTTGAAAACCGGGAAATTTTAACTTCAATCATAATATTGATTTGTAGGTAGCTCAAATATGAAATGAAAAATTAAATCTGAAAATTTTTATAGTTCAAATTTTGTTTTTGAAACTTATGTAACAGAATAATTTGTATTTTTTTAATAAATTAAATGAATTGAAAATTTCACAAATTTTTTAGTGATAATTAAATTCTTTTCTGTTGAAATGTTCTCAAAATTACAAACAGTCACAGATTTCTCTTAATTCATTTTGACAAAAATGGGGTGGGGGGAGGTGCAGGATTTGATTGGTGGCCCAAGGGCGACACCTAATGTAAATCCGGTCCTGAATTTTACATTATTAAAGGAATACAAAAAATTAAATACTTATTGCCATTAATACAATTATTACGATTTACTTATCTCTCATGCAAATAAGTTGCTAATAGAACATTCAGTGACTACATTTATGTTAAGAGACTATTTTCATACGGATTTTTTAAATCTCAAAAACTTACAGCAAAGAATATAAACACATTTCAGCATAATATTTTAATATAAATACTAATTTTCACACAACACATCGACTGCTGGGCCTGCAGGCAACATTGTCTGTCTTATATTTCGGGTATTCCGAACACTATGTACGAATTAATTAATGTTTATCGAAACAGGTGCGATGAACACTAATTATTGTAATATCACATCAGAAGTCATTTAATGTTATTAACAGTTTTATTACATTTTGAAGATTGGCACTTTTTTCAGCACAGTGCAGACCTATACGTAAAACCCGTAGTGAATATGTTAACAAAATAATAAATGATACTGAGGTAATAAATTTTATTATTTTATTGAAAAAAAATTTGATATATAATTATATGGAAAATATTAAAATTCAATTAGATTATACAAACGGATTTTTAATTGTTATATATATATATATACACACACACACATACATACAGCAGCACTTAGTATTTAATTTTGAAGGGGGGGGGCGAGTTTGACGGATAAATTTTTTTTTAATGTGAATTCAATAAAATCTATTAAATGATTAACAAAATTCATTTAAAGAATAAAATCCAATCCTTTTCTTTGGGGGATGCTAGGACACTTTAGCTCCCTTCCTGGGCCTGTCACTGTATATATATATATATAACATCACAACTCTTAGAATCTTCAACATTTACCTGAGGACGGTATTTGTATGAAAACTAATAGTAGAGAACAAAGAGTTTGATGGTTTAAAAGGTCGAAGACCAACAGGACAACATACTTTGAAATCTTTTTTTTGGGCCAGAAAAATATTTTTTTTCTGGTCAGAAACACATTCCTTCCTAGAACCCTTTAACTAGTCGTAACTCTAAAACAATCCACATTTTGAATCTTTAAATATTGTGTACAAAAATCTTACAAAAAAAACGTAAAAGAATAATTACTCTATGGACAAAATACCCCAGACATTAACCCCTTGTATTAAAATAAAAACTCTTTAAATAAAATTTCCTTGACACAACAAAAAATGCATACAAAAACGAAAACTTACGAAAAGGCGGTATATATGTTGAGTCGCGTTGGCTGATGAATATATTTTTCCGGTGTGTGTGTAGAGCATCTGTCGGTTCTGTAACGTATATAAATGATTGAATAAATGTACTGTAAATATAATTGTATCCATAATTAGGTATTAATATAATTTTAAATTTGAATCTGTATTTCGTTGTCAAATAAATTTTTGTTAAAATTTTTACTCTGTCGAATTTATTTTGTCAAATAAATTTTTGTATCTATTGTTTGTTGTGTCAAGGAAATTTTAGTTTTTATTTTTATATGGAGGGTTAAAGTCCGGGCTTTTTTACATTGGGGTTAATGTCTGGGTTTTTTTACATTGGGGATTAATGTCCGGAGGTGTCTAGATGAGGGGTCAATGTCTGGGGGGTGGGTTATCCAGATGGTAATCTTTGTAGCATATAAGTTTCTGGACAATAAATCTCTAAAGATGTAAGAATATTTTTCAAAGTTTCATGGTTATTTTTCTCAAGATGTTAAAAATGTGTCAATAATCAGAATTATATTGAAAAAATAAATTATTCAATTTGTTTTGCGATACTTCCTCATATAAATTCAAAAAATTTCAGTTGTCTCAATGAACGTAATTGCATTTGTAAACATTATTAGTATACTTGAAAACTGTATTTTAATTTTATAAATTCAATGCCAAATTATGATTTCCTTGATTAAATGAATTCACATACATACTAGACTTATTCATTACGTTGGCACATATTTATGCTTTTCGTGCTTTATCAAATACAATTGATTAGTGTATGATATTTATTTTTATTACTTGTGTAGTTTTATACTTTGATTGGTTACTGCATACGGCATATATTGGTATCCATAACAACAGACATCAACATTGTGAAACACAACATACAAACTATACAATATTCATTGCAATGTACTCGTGTGAAACGCCACGTACACGTAGCAACTAAATCATATGAATAAAAATACTAAACTACATAAGCGGATAAAAATAAATTTCATATGTAACTACAGAATTTGCTGAAATGAATAATTATTTTCTATAAATGAATACATAAATTAACAGACATACACGTACATAAACAGATATACAAACATTTATCTGTAGCAAAGATTTTTCATACTACAGATGCATGAAGTCTATAAAATATATATTTTGTGTATATAGAGGTGCACTCAGGATTTAATCTGAGGGGAGGGGGCGAGTTGAACGGATAATAATTTTTTTAATATGAATTTAATAAAATTCATTAGGTGATTATAAAAATTTATTTAAAAAATAAAATCCAGTTTTCTTTTCTTTTTACAGAGCTTTTGAACTACTTCAGTCGTGGTTACATTAATCTCTCTGTGTATACTGAAGCATTTTTACATAATGATTTTGTTTTGTTTTCTGTGTTTTTCCCTTTGGGAGGTGCAAAAGCCCCTTGCACCCCCAGGTACACCACTATGTGCATATATACATACATACATATATGATTTTATTTGTTTCAATTTTTTCAATTTAAACTATGCAATTAAAAATAATATTTTGTGGCATTTCTTTTAATTACACAATATGTTATTAAATTATTAATGAATGTGTTATTTTACTTTTAATGGATCTAATAGTGTAATTTTTTTATATAAAAATGAACAGCGTATATTCATATACGTACTAAAAATATATTCTACAAAAGATTTATGTTTTACTTTTATATATATTATACAACAATTAATCGCTTGAAAATATATTATAAAATTATTTTTTTTTTATAAACTTATGAATTTCAAGTTAAATTAAGTAGAACACAAATTCTTTAAAATTACTTTACACATTATAGTAAAATGTTTCATCCTCAATAAATTGTACTAACATGATAATTATGTCTTTATACAGACTGACGTTTATATAAAAATCGTTTACATACTGACCTATCGTATCAAATAATATTACATCACTGAATTCTTTTACGCTATTAGTTTTATCAAATGGAAACCAGTACGTTTTTTAAACCGTCGGAGTTCGTCTGAACCAAAATCGAGCCCTGAAGTCATCAGAGCAAGTCAAAAAGGCAGCTTGTATCGGCGAATGGGCTATCATTCGTACAGGTCCGTTATGGCTCAAAGACATTAATTGTTTTCTAGAAGCGTTACGTGAATTCCAAGCGCACAGAGATGTCGTCGCTTCGTCCGGGAATAAAACGTAATCCTCGGTATGGTTGAACACAGCCTGTGCTTTATGTTCTTGTTTACCTGTTATAAAATAATTAGTTTGCGTAACAGTTTATAAAAATTAATACTAGTCCAGTGGATCTGGCTAAAAGTCAGGCCTAACCTTGCATCAGAATGGACAATCTAATTCTGGTTGAAGGATGGGAAGCGATAGGTACCACCATGGGAAGCGATATTATAGTTACGGACATACGTTACACGTAGGCTTTCGCAGTTCACAAAAGTAATTATACTCTAGAGAACACCCCCACCCCCACTATACCTCAAGAAGAATTAGATAGTCCATTCTGATGTAATATTTCATAACCAAATCCACTGGACTATACGGTAATACATATAAGAAGAGTAATATACATATATATATATACTAGGAGGCTTTGTCCTCTGCTCACTGTGCTCACCGACCCCCAGGCTCACTATGCTCGCCCACTTGGCAATGATAAGCCTGTATATGTAACCGAATGAAACAATAAACATATTTTTTAAAATTCATTTATGTCTAAATAATCATTATCGCAGATAGACTGCAATGTTTCTGTTTTATAAATGAGATAAGCATATTTGGGTTACATGAAACCCAATGTCCTAAATAAATAAGCATTGCCGACAAAAGTTTTTTGTAGATAATTTTGATTATATATATACATATATATATATATATATATATATATATATATATATATATATATATATATAAAGCTTTGTAATTTATATGTAGTATTATATTAGTATATGCTTATATATATACATTTAAGCATATACTAATATATGAATGATATACACTCATGCATTTGCTGAGGATTATTTCTGCAATTATAAGTTTAAGGGGCTATATCTACCTAGAGGTATGAAAAAAAGGTTTAAATTCGGAATTAGTAAATTAAGGATGCCACGCAGGCTGCATTGGCTCAAGGACAAACACCAGATTTTTTCATTGATGGAGCAAAAAAACTTCTTACAATAGTGATTATATCAAAAAATACACCAATTTAAAGGTTATATTCTAAGTTTCTTTTTCTTTTTTTTGTTTTATAACAAAATTTCAAAACATTCAAGAGTTATGAACTTTTATGGAAAATTTTTCAGTTATTTCACATACATACATACACATATTATTTCATATATATATATATATATATACACACATACATATGTACACAAGATAAGGTCAATGTTCACTGATTGATTATTAATCATTTTTAATTGTTGGCAAAATAACGATAAAAAATTATCAATACTCACTTATTGAACATTTTTGATTAGAAACATTTTTTGTAGCAATTATAACAAAATTTCATATTTTTATAAATGTTGTAAATGGAATTCAAGCATTTTATTTTGCTAAAATTTACATTATGTTATACTGAATAAAATTGGTTATTTCAAATAAATTATTAATAAGCTTTTATTTATCAAATGTAAATATTCAATATTCTAATCAACTACAAACAAAATATAGTTATAAAATTATCTTGGATATCTTACCAGTAGTTCCTGCCCCTGTGTATGCAATTAAACATCTGCTGGTTGTTAATTCCCAAAGTTTTATAAGTGAATCTTTGCCAGAAGAAAGAAGATACTAAAACATACGAATAAGCAATATAAAAATGCACAAACGTGAATATGATGTATGTGCGTGAATTGTCTGATTTTTGAAAACGAATTATAAAATACTGTGATTACAACTATGATAATACCTTTCCATTTCGTGTAAAGGTCACAGAACACACTTCAGCTCCATCGTGTGCTTTTAAGAAAGTGTTAATACATCGATTTGATACTCCATCCCAAAGTTTAATCGATCCATCTTTACTGGCCGTCGCATAATATTTTGCATCCTGTGAATATCTAAAAAGAAAAGTAAATCGTGTAAGAAATTAATTAACGATGAAAGTTTTATTATAATCATATATATTTAACGATATTAAGCGTATACTTCATCGAGTTTATGGCGGCCGTGTGTTGATGTGATGGAATACTGCTAACGAAACACTGAGCGGTATTTATATCATAAAGTCTTACAACCGGATGCGATGTTCCTACTAAAATATGTTCTCCGGCAGGATGGAACGTTAGGCATCTGATTGGTTCGACGTCCTAAACGATTAAAATATTAATTGAAAAACTGAATTTTAATAATCCAATTTTGCAAGTTAACCTTAGCTTTTTGAAGTTGTTTTTATACTGAAGACGAAACTATTCGATTGACTCCCTTTTTAACTTTCAGTTTAGTATCAGTAATCCTGCATATTAAACTCTATTCAAATTTTATATAATTACGTTTATTTAAATTTGTATTTCTGTTTATGGTTTATATAAGTCTTAATTATTGATAAGCGGAAATACGAGTAGTTACTATGAATATTATTTATAAAACTAACAAACATTTCGGAAATACATTAAAAATATTAAGAAAAATAGGTAATAATTGTCAAGTTTTACAGTTCTGGCACTGGGGCTAAATTCACTTTCACAAATGAATTATTCCTTTGCTATCACAAAAACTGTACATTTTTCAAGCAAATAATTATTAATTTACCGTAATAGTTTTGAAGGCTTTCTTCACCGATGCTTTCGATATATCGAATAATTTAACGGTGAAGTCTCGAGAGCCCGATGCTAAGACCGGTTCTTTCGGATGAAATTCCAAAGCGGTCACTTCTTCCATATGATCGTATAATGTTCTTATAACAGGATGTCCTGTTGTTTCTCTACCGGATTCCACTTCGTCCGGTGCTGATTTCGCCAACATACGTTCGACATCTAGAATCTACTCACGTTTTTAATTCAGTGACATTATTTCGCTACTTAAATAAAATTTAAATCGATGTATATTTTTCACACGCTGTTCTCAAAAAATAATATTTTTCTTTATTAAAAACAATAGTTTTAACAGTATACATTTTATTGAAATATATGTAAGAAGGCGTATTTAATATTGTACATAATAATTAATGTATAGAATAAAGATACATAATTTTTTTTAATCTGAGAAAAATTAATATCAAAATTTTTTAAAAGTAATAATTACTGTTACAAAACACAACATTTGTATGATATAGGCAAAGTGCGGTTCCCAAAGCTACTCTGTGCGACTCCCGAGACAATATTGGGTTTCATTGCCATTGTTCCTAAACTTTTATACTGATAATCCATAGTAGTATAGTATGTACCGATATTAGAATATTTTATATATAAACAGGTAATTCACATTATCTTTTCAAATGTCCGTATGCATTGTGTCCAAACTGCTGTTTAAGGTGGCTCTACGGTTATGAAAACTCCTCAAAAAAGATATGAAACTAAACAATTTTGTTAATTAAGACTTGCTGAATGCTATAAAACCAAATTTAGGGCGGGTTACTGTGTAAACTTTGAGAAAAATATCTTGAAAAATTTAACACGGTCTCGGCAACTTTTAACTACAAAAATTAAGACTCAATAAATATTTTCAACGAGTAGAGATTAAACATATTCTGCTTTAGTGAGTAGGACTACTATATAGTTGCACTTTTTATTATTTATATTAGGTAGATAGGAAAATAATTGCGGTTTTGTACATGAATTTGAAGGTCATAAACTGCTTTCTTCTATCAACCTAATAAATACAATTTTAAAATAATATTTTCTGTGGCTCTTGAACATTCAAAAATGTATGAAAAGTATTACATATGGCTCTTATTATTGAAGAAATTGCATACCCCTGATATAGACGGACATAAATAAACATTTTTAATTATTTAACCATACGAGTAAGGTGCTTATTTCTGTCAGTGTATTGATTTTTATGAATGTCAATATAATACAACCTATTTTTCAATGTAAAACTGAGAAAATATTTCTGCACACCTTATCTATATGTAATAATACATAAATATAAATAGTACAAATTATTGAACTCATACTTTAATACTGGCATCTACACTTCCTGTAGCGATTAACTGCCCATCTTGACTAAAACATCCTGCTCGGCAATTCCCTTTATGAGAAGTAACGTACGCTGTCTCGTAAAGTGCCGGTTCCGGTGCAGGCACTTGCGGTTCGGTTTCAAATTCTAAATCTAGTCCTGGACCTAAAGTACTATCACCGACACCGTGGTTCTGTACGCGTTCCTTACGATCCGGTTCGTGTTCTAGGCCTGCGATCATAATATGCAGTAACCTATCGCTCGGTGGACACGGTGGATCGGCTTGTACAGCTGTAGATAGCCTGACAGCAAGATTCTGATGGCCATCGTAAAAAAGTTGACTGCAACAAAACATTAAAATTTTATTTATTAAATAAAAAAACACATTAAATGTAATCTTTGTACCTAATCATAAGCCGGTAGAGAAATTCGCGGCTTTTCATTAAATTTTTCGGATCGAAATCTTCTTCTTTCATTTTATAACGAAATCATTTAAAATTAGAATTACTATAATGTAAAAGGACCTTATCAATACAAGTTTACGCTATAAAATGAAATTGACTTGATCGGCGTATTTTTAGGTTATGTGTTATGATTAAATGCTTGTGTATTTTATTGAACTGTCATATTGTCTACGAACAAAAACATTGTGAGAATTTTAGACCAAAAAAATATGATCGAATTAGACCATCATAAGCAACAAGAGCTATGTCAGACAAGACCGTTATACAGACAAGGAAGAAATTTGACGGCGGTTAAAGTATGTGTTGAATGAATATAATATAGGTTATAGTATATAATAAATTTAGGATAATTCAATTTACGATATAAATTAAGGCTCTAGTCACCTATGTCGATGAAAACTATGTTTTCCAACAATTTAGTTTTATAATATAATTTCAGTACAATTGCTAATTCATTTCACAAATAAATTGTTCACTCCGGCTCGAAACACAAACATTTTTGTAACCAAAAGTGTTCAATAAATCATTATGGATCATTTTTGATTATTTCCTATCTGTATTTTGATGGTGATTCCATCATTTTTAAAGCATCAAGGTACAGATAATCAGATTTTTTCTACCTTATCACTCTGAGGTTGATGGTATCTCTGTCAAAATGCACATAAGCACTAGCTTCTGGTCAGTAATTTTTGTTATCCTTGTTTCTAACACTTTATTTTATTCATCCATTTGTTTTTCAGGTTTATACGGTAAATAATGAATCTCGGCACATTTTGATATTTGGAGTGCCGAAAATTAACCTCCAGCCCGAATTGAAATCTCTTTGTACAAAATACGGACAAGTTAATAATATGAAACTGCAAACCGATCTCAAAACAGAACTATTTACTGAATGCTATCAAGTAACTTACGATCGAATACAATCCGCCCGTGCGGCGAAACGTTTGTTAGATAATAGATCGTTTTACGGTGGTGTTTTACATGTATGCTATGCACCTGAGTATGAAACTGTAGAAGAGACTCGAATGAAATTAATACAAAGAAAGAAAGATATTGCTTTCAGACTAGAAAAAAATAACAAATACAATAATATTCATAAACGTTCAGATCACATCGATACACAGACGAATCCAAATTACACACAGTATTCGAGTAGTTATACGAAAAGTGATTTTTATAATTCATATCCGATTAACAACGATGAACGAAATAATAGCGTGCAATCTGTAAATTCAAGTGAAAGCAGTGTAACCGGTGATGAAATAGCGAGCTCTGCAAAGAAGAAAAAAGTTGAATCACAGCCAGCATCTAATTTTAATAATCGTGTTGTTTATGGACCTAGCGAAGAATGTCGCCAATTTACTAATTCACCCGATGATAATCCGTTGAAATGTAAAACAAAACCTAAAAGAATTATATTTTTTAATAAAGATCGTTAGCTCTTTGTATAAAATTGTGATTGTTTCATTATTAATCGTAGTCAAGCCAATTATTGAGTATTTATGATCGGAAAAAATTTTGTGGTTGTAAAGCGAGTGAAAAATAAATTCTTTTGTGAAAACATTTTATCATTAAATAAAATTTAGAATATTACATCAGACGCTTAACTCGTACGTCCTCACTTAAATTAAAAAAAGTGTGTAAGACCGCAATGCCGTTGAAGTGAAACTTCTGAATTATGGAATATTTTTTCTAAACATTTCGTTCCTGATAATCTCTATTCTACCAGGGAGCAATATTCTGTCTCCTTTATATAAATATATATATATAGTATAAACATAAATTTTATGCTGTGGGTTCTGCGTCATCATAATTTAAAAACAAAACAATTGGCTTGTGATAGCTAAAGTAAGATACAAAAAATGCTTCACAACGTTTTGATTCATATTGATTATATGGTCGCTACCTCACTCCAATTTTGTTTACGTTTCAACTCCTATCACTTGCGTGGCGCCCACTCCTATGCGTACCACCACTTAACTTTTGTCAAACAATTTTGTTTCACAACGATTTTACTCTTACTATGCCTAAAGAAGTTTAACTTCAATAATCATCGTAGTTATATCCAAACTCTATGTACAACCTTAAGTCATATAACTATACCGAGAGAGTACAAGGATTGATCTAATTCGACATGGTAAACAATCTCAAAGAGAAAAAATACTACATAGAATTTAGTAAGTTACAGTCATGACATTGAAAGTAAATGGATGATAAAAACATGAAGCTCCAATAAAGCCGAATGAGTTCATATTTAAGTTCTAATTATTGTATTTAGTTTGAATACAATTCTGAAATTGAAGAAAAATACTTGGGAGGTTTTAAAAGTACTAAGCTATTACAGTTGACAGTTATAAGAAAAAGATTTTGAGTTATGATTTTCACAATACTGCAGCTAAGTCTTAATAGTAGTGCTTTATATACTACTACACATTGATTGAGATTATGGGTCTGGAGCTTCTCCACTTAAACGAGGAGCATGCACTAGGGCTTCAGACTTGCTGTTCAAGTTGTTCACAAAGTTGCAGAGCAATTTTTCATGACTTCTCTGAAAAGGTCGCATCTCGTTGCAGGATTAGCAGAGCTCCAGAGTACCTGCGAGGGCAATCTTTTTAATGAATATAATAACCATATTTAGATATACTGGTATAGTACGCACTACTGATGAGCGAGGTTTAGTTGCAATTTTTAGCAAAAAATTCAAGATTCTAGAACTTACGACTGGTATGAATTTTAATCGTTGACCGGGTTAGTTGAAAACTAAGATTATTCAAACAAATAGTTCATTCTCGAACGGTTTTTAATTCTTTGAAACCGGCCGTGGATCTAGGAATCCATCGATGTTTTCCAAAGAAACGATGGTCTCGGAGCAGTATCTTTTGGATGATACATTTAAAGGTCACTGATCTTTTTCTAAATACGAAACTAGGGATTTAAAATAATAACATCATAATTATCTTTACTGTACTCGTAATGTAATAATTTATTTTGTCAATTATAAATATAAAAGTAATCGATCGCTGGTGGGCGACAGCAAACAGTTGCCTTTCACATACAAAAATAATCATTTTCTGATCTTAATTTTACACAAATTTAAAATTCTATATAAGCTGCAAACTTCTTAGCGATTTAACTAAATAAGATTAATCGTTAGGTATTTACAAAATTATACACGATTTATCATTTTTTTTTAATAATGAAGTTTATTTTATTTTCTATAATCTGTGTATCATTTTATTGTTTATACATTATGTCATAAAAAAATATTTATTTACAGACCGATCTATACAAATTCAGTCTAATATGTCAATTAAAAAAATTATACATACAGTGAGTCAAAAAAGTTTTCATTCACCAAATACTTTTGAACAAAACCTTACATATATATATATATATATATATATATATATATATACAATATATATGTATATATATATATATGACAATAATATATATATATATATATATATATATATATATATATATATATATATATATATATATATATATATATACAATAATATATATATATATATATATATATATATATATATAATTAGATGCACCCGTAAGTAATCACTAATTTTTATAAAAGGCAAATTGCTGTTTTAAAAAATGTGTTAATTTCATAATCAATTATACAATCGACATCATTATAAAAGACATTTTTCAATCTTTTCTGTAAATTTTCGATCCTTTTTTTGAAGAATTCTGCTAACCGTGATGTATGAGGTTGTTAGGAAAATAATTGCGGTTTTTGTTTTCTGAATTCTAACCTTAAATTTTTTCAATGAAAGTTTCATGTCATCATTTTCAGTTATTATCATTTTAAAGTTCATTTTTCGAGTGGTATTTTGATAATATCAACTTATGGTTTTATTGTTAATTTTGGTTTTAAATTGAGTTATTGAATTAAAGATGGAAAAGAAGTAAATAACAGCAAATTTTGTATGAGTTGAAATGGGTGGTAAAGCAACAGAAACTGCTAGTAAACGAAACGATGCTTTTGGTGTGCGTGCTGATAAGGAACATACGGTTTAATGGTGATTCTAAAAAATTCATGCTCGAGACGAGAGCCTTGTAGAAGAAAGATACCCCATTTTTATATTTTATTTTGGAAAGTAAAACAAGATGAAAATATTACAAAAGAAAAAATATTAACACAAGATCTACTAAGACGGTCAAAATGACTTGTTTTGTCATTTCTTATAATCATTACACATTTTCAATAAACTTTTTTTTACTAAAATTTTTTCTGACTTTATTAAAATATCTAAACGATTAATTCTGTAAAGTGGTTTTCTTTTTTTATTGTTTCTTCTGTAAAATTTAAATCTAGTATACCTACATATACCGAGATGAGTCATCAATTCTCGCTTGTTTATAAAAACTTATAACTAAAAGCACTACTTTAGTTGGCACCATTAGACAGAATAAAAGAGAATTACCTAAACCTGCAAGACTGATGAAGGACAATATGTAATTAAAAGTAATTAATTTTTCTCTCCCCCTCAATCTCAAAATGTGCATATTAGGTTTTAGTATAATTTTAAATAATAATATAAAACTGCATCCTCTGTTAAAGATTTCAATATTTTAAAAGTAATTAATTTTCCTCCATCTCTCTATTTCAAAATGTGCATATTAGTTGTTATTATAATTCTAAATTTGTATCTATATTTTGTCGTGTCAGATAATTTTTTGTTAAAATTTTTATTTTGACAAATTTACTTTAAAACATTTATTTTGTCAAATAAATTTTTGTATTCATTGTTTGTAGTGTCGATGGATTTTTTAAAGAGTTTTTATTCTTATATGAGCGGTTAATGTCTTGGGTTTTTTTTACACGGGGGGTTAATGTCCGAGGTTTTTTTACACGGCGGTTATTGTTCGGGGGGTTATTGACAGGAGGTTAATGTCCGGGGGATTTCCCAGAAGGTAATTGTCTTGTTACGACCTGTATACAGTCAATTACTCGAATCCAAGTCTGCATGATAATTTCTCTATGATTAATTTTGGCTTGGATTCCACTAACCATTTTAAAGCGTCATTTTTGAAATCGACAAGTTGACCACTTGAGGACTATCAAACGAGTCAACATCTGTAGTAATTTTTTAAATCAACGTTGAAATTTATAACCTTTCAACACATCTCCCTAAAAACTGTATTTTTTTCTATGTTGTCGTGGTTCGAAATCCTGAACGAAAATGAAACAGCATACAATGACGGACATCTTCTTTGGAAGGTGCAAGTTTTGCCATTTTATTGAAATTAATGAAAATTAATGAATTAACTAAGCGATAAAATTAGATTGTTATTAAAAAAAATCATAATCCGAACTACAAAAAATAATAAAAAAAAAACATGTAAATTTGAGGCAGACGAACAGGAAAATCTCAAAACTGAATAATTTAATTAATATTCATTTTTTATATAATTTTGTTTAGATATTATTATTAGATATATCAGACCATTTTATTTTTTTTAAATAACACTTGACAGATGAGCACCATTTTGGCGCATGTACTTCTATCATCTTATTTGAAAATTTTCCATTATGTATCTTAATGTTTCTGGTAAAATTCTCTTAATTCCACTTTGGATTTTTAATTAAAATTCAGGGATAGTGCGTGGAAGATTAATATACCCCTCGAGCTTTATAAAACTACAAAGAAAATAATCACAAGGTCGTCAAATATCGAGACCTTGCTGTCCACATTTTTGAAAATAATATGGTTCGGAGAATTACACTCTTACAGCAGACATGGACACTAGCAGTACGACTCATTACCATTTCTTGCTAGAACTATATAATTTGTGGAAATCGAATCAATTCTTTCTTCAAAAATGTTTAAATTATATTAGTGTATCGGGATATGTTCACATTTATGGAATTTTCATTGTCGAATTCGAAGAAGAATGGCCCTATAATGTCAAAAAACGAAAGTGCACACCATACAGTAACTTTTGGACCATGCAGCGGATTTTGATGCGATTCGAATCGATTCTCAGCATTTAAAAATTCTACTTATTCAGATAGACATTTAAATGAAACCGTAATTCATCTGACATAAATTGTGAATCATGTTTTCTCCTTCACCGAAACAGGTTAGCAAATCTTGACAAAAATTCAGTCCCTTAATGCTTCAGATTTTATCTAGAAACAGTTCTCTCAATCTTCAGACCCCATCATTTAATAGCATGTTGAGGTTGTTCATAGAATTTTGTAATGATTCCGAAATAACTATTTGTACAGTTGTAGTAGAATCGCCATTTCTGTAAAATGATTTCATAATGAAAGCTCGATTGTACCAGACCACTGCTCCATGTTAACTAAATAGCCATGAATAACTTGCAATGTATCATTTAATTTTAATTTCTCACTTTAACAATAAGTGAATAAATCTGTTTTTAAAATTTCCAGCTCCACTGTATATATATATATATATATATATATATATATATATAGGATTTTTTTAATCGATAAAAGCATAAATATATATGTTTATTGTTTTGCAGAGATGCTCTGATTGTCACATCCATCGACACATTCACAAGCTTATTAGCCGGTTCGACGATTTTCGGTATTCTTGGAAATTTAGCGCACGTGTCTGAAATCCCTATCGATAAAGTCGTTAAAGGTGGCACAGGGTTGGCATTTGTATCATACCCAGACGCAATCGCCAAGTTTGAATGGTGTCCACAGGTTAGTACGATTCATTGATTATTATTATCATAAGGCATTGAAAAAAATCACCCTTAACCGAACAATATTTCATGAAATGTGATCGATTTTGATTTCCTCTCTTGTACATGCAAATTGGAATATCGTTCCGTTTTGACAAATTGGGATAAAATTTAGATTTGCTTTAATGATAACTCTTGGAATTACGTTTCTATTTTTATCCAAAAATGATGATAAATTAATTTTGATAATAATTCCGTGAAGAGTATTCTGTTGCAAACAGGCATAGATTTAAATATCAAACTAATAAGAAATTTATTCAAAATATTGTCATCACTGAAGCCTGAGAATAAAAAATTGTTACACCTTTTTATTTTTTTTGTGTTAATTTTTATAAAATTTTAATAAAACTCAAACTTCAATAAACTTACGATTAACACTTAAATTTAAACTTCAATAAAAAATTTACGATTGACATTCTAAGCAGGTTATTTATGTGTATTACTTATTAATTCCTGTTATTTGTTTGGGGGTTGGAGAGTGCAACGATCAATAGGTAGAGTTATCTAGTATTGAATAAATTCTATATAATTTTGTTATACTGTAAGCATAAATGGGAACAATTTGAAAAGTTTACAGTCTAGTTAGAACAAAATATACGAGCCAGACAATTAAGTAATGCGACCGATTTTTTTCTCGGCCTGTTGTAACACTGCGAACCTGTAACTCCGCCACCGTAATAGCAGATCCCTACTCTCTCGATTGAGACCTTGACCACCCTCGTACGATCATTTCTTCGCCAGCTGTTTAGTGTTTTGTAACAACGCGCGAGTAGTGCATGTCACGAAAATGGAACAGAGAAAGATTGTCAAGATTGTCTCGAGCAGGTTGAAAGTGATCCTACTCTTCTCGATCGAGTTATTACTGGTGATGAAAGTTGGTTCTTTCAATATGACCCCGAAACTAAACGACAAAGCCAACAGTGGCTGTCCCCTGGAGCACCAAGGCCAAAGAAGGCGAGAATGAGCAAGTCCAAAGTGAAAACCATGTTGATTTGCTTCTTCGACAGCAAAGGGGTGGTTCACAAAGAGTTCGTACCACCTGGACAAACCGTAAATCAAGTATTCTACCGCAATGTGCTCGAAAAATTACGAAAAAGGGTGCTCAGAGTGCGTCCAGAGATCGCGAAGACTTGGGTTCTGCATCACGACAATGCTCCCTGTCACAGTGTGTTCAGTGTCTCTCAGTTTTTGGCGTCTAAAGGCATCGCAACGTTACCACAACCGCCCTATTCACCGGACATGTCACCCTGCGACTTTTTCCTATTCCCCCATATGAAAAAAATCGTCAAAGGTCGACATTTTGACTCCGTTGAAGATATCCAAGAATCTGTGACGAGGGTACTCGGAGAGGTCCCACAAGAAGTGTTCCAGAATTGTTACGAAAACTGGAAAACTCGCTGAAATAAGTGTATAGATGCGGGAGGAGACTACTTTGAACGGGATCGCAGCGATGTACCTTAATTTTTAAATATACTCGATTTTTGAATTTTGTCGCATTACTTAATTGTCTGACCTCGTGTATATATATATTTATGTATATATATATATATATATATATATATATATATATATATATATATATATATATACGATGATTTAATTAAAGCTTCTACATAGAAGTATTAAAAGAGGGCGCAGAGATTAAGAAATGTCATATTATTTTTTATTTATTAATATATTTTAATTTTATTCAATACTGAAAAAAATCTACAAAATATAACTAAAATACTAAATGGAGGGATGACGAGCATACTCACACAGAGTATATGCTGATGCTGTAAAATTTAATTAAATTGTAAGAAAATGGCATTTGATTTCTTTGAAAAATCAATAATCTTGTTACTCAAATCAATCTTCATGACGAGTATGCTCGTCATACACAGTTACAAATTAATCTTTGACACTTCTTAACATGTTTCTTTTTTAATTTTTGCTTTTATTTCTAATACTTTTATGTGGAAGCCTTAGTTGAATCACATACACACACACACACTCATATATATATATATATATATATATATATATATTTGTATATTGTTATCTTAAAGATAAACCTTTCGTCAATATTTCACTTCCTTATTACGAAACTTGATAATTTTAAATTATTATTATTCGAAAAACGTGATAGAATATCGAAAAGTGTTTACCAAGGCAAAATAATGTAATAAATGAATAATATCTCAAGGTTTCGAGCGCGTATGATTCCAAAGATAATGATAGAAAACATATAAACAACTTTATTTAGAATATTGTTCCAGTTCAATCGCTGGTGTATGATAAAACCTTATCTGAACTATTCTCATTCATTTCGAATAATATCCATTCATTAAAACATTTCAAGTGTCTAAACGCAGATATTAATGAAACGATACCAACAAGGAAACGAATAATTACATAATCCGTATCTGACTCGATCGTTATGATAGGACAGTCTGTTCGAACGCACAAACGGTACAAAATTGGTACGACGATACTGAAAATGAACGATATTTTATTCGATTAAATGAACAATAATACATGCTGCAAATTGTGCGACGACTTTTTCTTTATTTCACAATGATTTTTCAATGATCGAAAGCGGTCTTATCACTTACCAGCTCCTCCTTGGCCGATTTTGTTATTGTGCTAATAGGGACACCATTCGTCGCCGGAGATATGGGCCTCACGTTGATTTTTGTTACTGTACCCTCGCCTGCGTCATCGTACGCTGGGTTCACTTGACCTCTCATTTTCTGGAACAAAATTAGAAATATTCAATAACTTGAAATGCATGTGTGTACTTCTCTTAACTTCTAATTATTTTAATTAAACTATTTGGCATCTATTCTACTAATTGTTGGTAAGTTCAGGGGTATAATTTATCCACTCTGCATCCAATCTCTTTTTTCATTGGTGCTTAGTAATTTTACATTTCGTGATTTATTGTCAACCTGTGCCCATACTTTCTTAACTAGCTCAATACCAGATGATTGAATCGAGTAACGTTTCCATAAATTTAAGATAACCTTATAGAAGCAAATCTTCAAATTATATGAGAGTTAATGAGTGCCTGGATTTCTATAGAAAAAAAATATTTTGTTAGCGTACGTAGTCACTTAAGTAGCACCTGTTTCATTCTCTCATTCGAACCTAAAAATTTCTACTATTTGCATCTTTGAGTAGTTCTAAGAAGTAGTAATTACTTGGAGCAAATTCTGACGTGTACAGTGAATGAGAAAGACAATAAGAGTATAGATTCTCAATTCTCACACACAGATATCTGCAAGGAAAGTGATTCTGACGGTCTTCTAGGACAAGCGAGGACCAATTTTGAGCCGTGAATGTTCAGAAAGAGCATCATTATCAGTGACAAATATTCATGTCTCGTAATCATCTACCAGTTTCAATCAAATCAAAACAGGTAGAACTGATGTCTTGTTGCAACATGAAAATGCTCGGCCTTACTGTCTGTGGCTAACTGAACAGGCTCGGCTTTACTGAATGATGGAAACCATCGAGGAAGTACACCTCGAGTGTTTTTCTCATCCACCATACTCGTCAAACTCAACTCCAAATAATTATCACTTGTCCTATAGGCCTTCTCCTTGAAGCATCGGCTTTAAGTCTATTCTCCGAAACTGTTTTCGGCATGTGCGCCGTTTTCAGGTAAATTCTGAAGAGTAGATTGATTTCGGATTTATACCTAAATGAATAGTCTCAGTCTAGTGTCACAAAATTCATCTGAAGATACGTACACGTTTCGAAACCGATCTCTAAGGATAGACTTTCAGATGTTTCTATACGAGAGAGACCTCCAGGACAAGATACTAACAGGATCACAGGTACAGAACATTTTCAATTATGATAATCACTCGTTTGGACTACTAAAAGAAGCAACGGATGGAAATTATTTCAGATTTGAAAGATAGAGAAGTGGAAAATTGAATCTGGCGTTACATGAATGGCTGCGCAAGCAACCAAAATATTTTTTTGTAGGAGAATCCAGACACTAACTGAACGCCGAAGGACTTGTCTTGAATTTAATGAAAACTATGTTGAAAAGTAATACAACATTTTGACATTCCCTTACAATACAAGATGAAAAAAGAATAATTAATGTTTTTTCAACTCATCCCCGTCAATATTAGGTTGATAGAAAAATAATTGCGGTTAATGACTTTCCAATTCTTATACATTTTAAATAATTTTATGGTTTAAGTGGTCCAGAGCTGCTTCTAACTTTTGTGCAAACTCTCTAATTGTTGTGCATGATTCTGATTCAACTAACTCATTCATTTGGTCGTTATGTACTGAAGAAGGACGCTCGCGGCCTTCTTCATCTTCAGCGATATCGTCTCCAGCATAAAATTTTTGGAACCACCATTCTACAGTACATTCCTTAACAGTACTCACACCAAAATCATTGTTTAGTTCACGACCAGTTTCTGCTCCTTTACGACCCGTTTGGAAATCATGCAAAAAATGCTCTTATTTACTTCTTTTGTCTTTAATTCGATAGCTCAATTTAAAACAAAATTAATAATAAAACCACAAAATACAGACTAAAAAATTCACTTTAAAATGATATTAACATGAATGCGATGAAATGACACGTTCAATGAAAAAAAAAATAAAGTCAGAATTCAGAAAAAATAAAACGTAATTGCATTCCTACCAACCTAATATCTTAATATTCTTTAATTAAATATGAACTGTTCGCATAGAAAAATCACACGATTTTAAAATTTAGTTACATTACTGTCTTTTATTTACAAAAATTAATTTTCAATTCGTCCTATAAATCAGAAAAGAAATTTAATCAAAAATGTTCAGTTATTAACTTTGCCTTTCTGTTGCGTTAAACTCAGCTGATCGCACGTTTTTTATTTGCAAACCTATTTTTTTCTGTAAGTCACAGAATACTTACATCCCTTGTTACTCTCTATTATTCGGTATTATCACCAATTAATTGTAAAAAATAATGAAAGAATCCGCAAGTATTGTTTTAATTCTCTCTTTTATTTCAAAAACCGACCTCAATCCTGGTACGCATGCGTTGTTCAATAAATGTCAGTTTAATGATCATCAAATGTTTACTGTGAAGAAGTAGAATGATATTTTTAATTATATTTCTTTATTTTCTTGTAATGCACATGCTTTATTGATAGTAATCGATGGTGTAAGGATTGACTTTGATGTTCAACTAATTGAAATTCTTTCTAATCCGTTATAAAGTCACTTTCATGAAAGATATTTTCAGTAAACGGCGTTTACTATACCGTCACAGAGATTTTCAAAATAGCACCGAACTGAAAAAATTAATAATTAATCATTTTTGATTTTTTCTTCTATGTATTTCAAGGGCGTTGCATGACATTTCCAGAGCATTAAGATACAGAAAAGTCTTATATTTTCAATACAAATAATAAATGAATACTATTGAAAAAGTAAAAGAATCTCTTCTACCAGCTTTTTATGTTTTATTTTGATTGACTGTTCTTAAGTACTTGATTTAAACCGAAGAATAATTATTTACTTAACACTAGATTTACAGAACCCGTCAATTTGACGGATTTCTGATTTCACACTTAAAATTTCCGGACGTGTAAATATTATTTTTTAGTTATTATATGTTGGTTTTTAATGATATAATGTAGTGAATATGTATCACCACTCATTTTATCCGAAAGACCTATATTTTATCATTTCTATATGTTAAATACCTATTTTTATAAAAATTTGTCAAATTGACGGGTTACTTAATTTACAATCAATCGATTCAATTGTTGCGGAATAACAAAAATTAAATGAGAATTAGTAAGGAGGAATAAAAACGAAACAAATAACGACTGTTTAGCAGCGAGCACGTATACAAACAGCTTTGAACTATTTGTTTATAAAAAGAGCGAACCTTATCATATCACGAATGATCATTTCAACTGTGCAGTTTGCAGAGAAACGATGTGACATTTGCAAATTTAGTGAGGCTGAATTTGTTATTTATGATACAATTAGAGCAAAGTTAGTGATTATTTCAAAAGCGAATTTTGCAGAAAAGAAAGTGGAGTTTATTTACTGAATAAAGATTTAAAGCTTTCAAACTAGTTTGAAAATCTATCCATAAAGAAATATTTTTTTATATTTATGTTCTGCCTACTTGGCTAGATATTATGGAGAAGTCTCGAAAAGATGTTGAATTGATAAAAAAACTAACCAGTATAGATGAAGACTTATCTGGATGGGATTCTGATGCAAGTGTTACCGAAGTATGCGAAAGCGAGGAAGAAATTAGCAACGTGAACAACAAAACTGAATATTCTGACGACAGTGATGATGAAAATCTTCGTAACATATGTCACAAAACAGAAAGATGTGTATTATTTCACATCCTGAGAGCGAGTGACATAGAACCTGCTGATACCTGTAGTAATGAAGACAATTCGATCGAACGTTCTCTTGATGGAACTTTATGGAAAACATTAGAAGAAGGTAGAGGTTGTGGTAGATTACCAGCTTATAGTATGTTCAAAGATGTACCAGGACCAACTGCGTACCCAAAAAAAAATATTATGCTTGGCAATGTAGGTAGCGCATTTGAATCGATAATTGATGAAGGTGTGATTGAGTATATCAAAATACGTACTGAAATGGAGACAGATAAAGTTTTGGAAAGTGAATGAGTGGTTATAAAGTCACAATTACGAGCTTTTCTAGCTATTTTATACGCCCGAGGGGTGTATGAAGCAAAGAATTTAGGCCGTGGAAGAAACATTACTACTGACAACTTTTTCGCAGCCATTTCTCTTGCAAAAAAAATGCTTGCAAAAAAAACTTCTGGGGACTATACGTGCAAACAGAAGAGAATTTACAAAAATTGCAAAAGCTAAGAAGGATGATATGATCCGATTTTCCACAAAACTTTATAAATCAGATGACTACGTTCTCACAGTTTACAAATCCAAGCCAAACAAAAAGGTATTATTGCTCAGTTCTAAACATAAAAAATTCAAAATAGAAGGTAATGCTAAGCGTGCCCCTGAAAAAATCACATTTCACAACAAAACCAAGTTTAGGGTGGATGTTGTAGACCAAATGGCTAGAAAATATAGCATGAAAGCAGAATGGGTTCCGTAGATGATCCCTTCAAGTGTTTTGTAATATTTTAGATTTGGCAGCCATCAATTCCTGGATATTGTACTAAGAGACCACTGGATTAAACATATCTAGAAAGAATTTTATTTTTCCATTGGCTGAAGAACTAGGCAATGATTTCCGCGACAAATAGAATACTAGTTCCAATTCATTGCCAATTATACAAAGTCTTGATATACAAAAGTCTTGCCAATTCGGATTATGTAACACAAATATGTCTAATAATATTTGTATTAAGTATAACAAGTATGTTTGCGGAAGATTTGCATTCAAAATGGAGTTTATATGTAAAAAATGTACTGAATAAAATTGTTAATAAAATTCTATTGATTTAAGATAAAAATATTTACAAAAAATTGCATTTTAATTTACCCGTCAAAAAGACGGATTTCAGTAAAAATAGGTATCCACTCGATACCCGTAAATCTAGTGTTAATAACTTTTTCATCATAAATTTAATATTGAAAATAATTAACTTAAATATACATACAGTTTCATTTTTATTTTCATCCATGATGGTATGGAATTATTCTTACAGCAAGTTTCCGACAATTCAACCGTATTAACTATCACTCGGTAGAGTTTAAATCTATTTCATCACTTCAAGTTATCAATGAGTAAGAGAAACAGTTCGATTTTTTCAAAAAAAATAAAGATACGATCTTTTTATCGATTACACCCGCACCGTTTTACCACAACTGAACGATTAGATCAACTGACTGAAACTGTCCGAACGTTGTACACATTTATAACAACAATAATCTGATTCGTAATTATCATTTATTTTATTATTTTTTTTTATCTTATTCAAACAGAGATGACAGTACGACAGACCTATTTTTCCAACATAGGTGTCATTCGTGAAACGCGCGTTCGCTTCTCATACGATTTGTGATTCGTTCGAAACGTCGTTTCGTACGTGGCTGGAAATACCTGTATATCGTTGATGTTTAATCGAGTTCAGTTGCAGTTCGTTCGAAAATTATGCAATGGAAACTGTTGATTCGTACGCGGGTCACTTGAATGAATGTTATATTTAAAAAAGTGCAGATAGTGAAAGTGTGTTTATCTGTAAATCGAAGTATGTGAAGAAAAAAATTAAAATGATCATGTAGAGATGTTGGTTCGATGAGAATGAATGAGTGGGATTTGTCAGATTGGAACAAATGATATAAATATTGTTTCAAGTATAGACCAGAAAAATATTCAACTTATTACAAGAGAAGATGTTTTTAGGGTCGTAGATGAAATATAAAAATTCAAGTGTAAAAAATTTAAGTTGTAAAATACAAAACAAGATTACAGAAAAATCTTTCAAGCATCATCCTATAATCAATTAAACTAATTAGCTTTTCAAACAATATTAACTGTGTCGGATTCATTTATTTCCCATACAAAGGAGAAAATATAATTCAAGGTAATACAAGCTAAGTGTACGAGTAGATGAAATATAGAAACTCAAGAGTAAAAACTTAAAATATAAAAAAAATTTAGAAAAAATCCTTCGACCCTCGAGCTTATAATCAATTAAAGTATTGAACATTTCAAATAATATTAGCTCTGTTAAATTTGCTTATTTTCCATACAAGAGAGAAAATCTTAAATCAGAGCAATACAAGCTAAATGTACGAGTAAATGAAATATAGAAAATCAAGTGTAAAAAATTTAAGATGGAGAATACAAAAAAAATGTGAACGAAAAATCCTTCGACCCTCTATTTATAAACAATTGAATTATTCATCTTTTCAAACAATATTAACTTTCTTGGATTCGTTTATTTCCCATTCAAGAGAAAAAATCTCTAAGATATGGAAATAAAAGAGTAAATAATTGAAAAATACAAAAAAATATTAGAAAAAAAAGCAATCGCTTCTCAACTTATAATCAATTAAATTGTTCAACTTTTCAAACAATATTAACTTTGTTGGAATTGTTTATTTCTTATACAAGAGAGAAAATTTTAATTCAGAGTAATACAAGCTAAATATACGAGGAGATGAAATGTAGAAATTCATATGTAAAAAAATTAAGATGGAAAATACAAAAAAATATTACAGAAAAATCCTTCGATCCTCAACTTATAGTCAACTAAATTATTCAGCTTTCAAACAATATTAACTCTGTTGGATTCTTTTATTTCCCGTGCAAGAGAGAAAATCTTACTTCAAAGTAATATAAGCCGAATCTATGGGTGGATGAAATATAGAAAATCAAGTGTGAATAATTTAAATCGAAACATACACAAAAATATTTCAAAAAATCATTCTGCTCGCACCTTATAATCAATTAAATTATTCAGATTTACAAACAGTAATAAATCTGTTTGATTCTTTTATTTCTCATACAAGGGAGAAAATTTTAATTCAGAGCAATGTAAACTGAATTTACAAATAAATGAAATAAAGGAAATCAAGTGTAAAAAATTTAAAAATGAAAATACAAAAAAAATTAAGAAGAATCATTTGACCCTCTACTTATAAACAATTAAATTATTCAACTTTTCAAACAGTGTTGACTGTGTTGGATTCGTTTATTTCCCATACAAGAGAAAAAATCTAAATTCAGAGCAGTACAAGATTAATGTACGAGTAGATGGAATATAGAAGTCAAGTGTAAAAAAACTTAAATCAAAAAAAAAAAGAAAAAACTCTTTCGACCCTCAACTTATAGTCAATTACATTATTTATCTTTTCAAACAGTATTCACTGTCTGATTCGTTTATTTCCGATATAAGAGAGAAAATCTTAATTCAAAGCAATACAAGCTAAATACACGAGTAGATGAAATATAGAAATTCGAGTGTAAAAAATTTAAATTCAAAAATACAAAAAAAAATATTCGACCCTCAACTTATAATCGATTAAATTATTCAATATTACAAACAATATTAACTTTATTGGAATCGTTTCTTACCAATTCAAGAGAGAAAATCTCAATTCAGAGCAGTGCAAGCTAAATGTACGAGTAAATGAAATATACGAGTCAAGTGTAAAAAAATTAAATCGATAAAATACAAAAAAATATTAGAAAAAAATCTTTCAACCCTCAACTTATAATCTATTCAATTATTCGTCTTTTTAAACAATATTAACTCTATTGTATTCGTTTATTTCACATATAAGAGAAAAAAATCTTAATTCAGAGCAATATAAGCTGAATGTACGAGTAGATGAAATATTGAAAATCAAGTGTAAAAAATTTAAGATGGAAAATATAAAAAAAAATATCAGAGAAAAATCCTTCGACCCTCTTCTTACAACCAATTAAATTAATCAAGTTTTCAAACAATATTAACTCTGTTGTATTCGTTTATTTCCCGTATAGGGGAGACAATCTTACTGCAGAACAATATAAGATGATGTACGAGTAGATGAAATATTGAAAATCAAGTGTAGAAATTGAAGCTGTAAAATACAAAAAAAATATTGTAAAAAAATTTTTCAACTCTCAACTTATAATTTATTAAATTTTTCAACTTTTTAAATAATATTAACATTGTTGGATCCTTTTATTTCCCATATAAGGGAGAAAATCTTAATTAAGAGCAATACAAGCTAAATATACGAATAGATGAAATATAGAAATTCAAGAGTGAAAAAATTAAATTGAAAAATAAAAAAAATATATAAAAAAATCCTTGAACGCTCAACCTATAACCTATTAAATTATTTAGCTTTTTAAACAATATTAACTCTGTTAGATCCTTTTATTCCCCATACAAGGGAGAAAATCTTACTTCAGAGCAATATAAGGTGAATGTACAAGTAGATGAAATACAGATATTAAAGTGTTAAAAATTTTAAATGGAAAATATAAAAAAAATTAAGCGAAAAACCCTTCGAACTTACACTTATAATCAATTGAATTACTTATCTTTTCAAACAATATTAACTCTGTTGTATTCGTTTATTTCCCATACAAGGAGAAAATCTTAATTCAGAGTAATACAAGCTAAATGTATAAGTAGATAAGATATAGAAATTCAAGAGTAAAAAATTTAAATTGAAAAATACAAAAAATATTAAGAAAAAAAAACTATTCGATCCTCAACTTATAATGAATTAAATTGCTCAGCTTTACAATAATATTCACTGTATTGGATTCGTTTATTAGCCATACAAGAAAGAAAATCTTAATTTAAGGCAGTGCAAGCTAAATGTACGAATATATAGAATATAGGAGTCAAGTATAAGAAATTTAAATCAAAAAATAGAAGAAAATCCTTGGACCCACAACTTATAATCAATTAAATTATTCAACTTTACAAAAATATTGACTGTGTTGGATTCGTTTATTAGCCATACAAGAGAGAAAATCTTAATTCAGACCAGTGCAAGCTAAATGTATGAGTGGATGGAATATAGGAGTCAAGTATAAAAAATTAAATATGAAAATTAATCTGAAATAGAAGAAAAAATAGAAGAAAATCCTTCGACCCTCAACTTACAATCAATTAAATTATTCAGCTTTTCAAACAACATTAACTCTATCGAATTCTTTTATTATCCATACAAGGGAGGAAATCTTAATTCAGAGCACCGTTAGCTAAATTTACGAGTAGATGAAATAAATGAGTCAAATGTTGAAAATTTTAAATGCAAAAAAATATTAGAAAAAAATCCTCCATCCCTCAACTTATAATCTATTAAATTATTCAGATTTTCAAAAAATATTAATTCAGTTGAATTCGTTTTTCCATTTTCCATACTAGAGAGAAAGATTTATTTCAGAACAATACCACGAACACAAACTAAACATGTAGATGTATATTCTAGATTTAAAAATACCGAATTATCCCAAATATAAGGAGACTCCAATCATAAAACGAGTCTTAATTTTTTCACAAAGAAATCAATAAAGAAAAGAGTAAGCATTTTTATAATTCTGAATATAAGACTACATGCAATTTTTCACAAACTATGGTTACTGTGTGGTGGACAAATAAGGGAATAATCCATTATTCTTTTTTAAAACCAGGCGACGCAATTACGGCTGATTCGAAATCGACAATATGAATGAAAAATTAGAAAAAAAAACGGCCAGTGCTAACCAACAGACATGGGCCAATGCTATTGCAAGACAATGCTCGACCACACACATCTCGAATCACAATTTCCAAATTAAATTCATTAAATTATGAAATTTTACTGTATTCCCCTTATTCGCCAGATCTTTCGCCGATGGACTATCATCTTTTTCACCTCTTGCAATATTATTTAAGAAATAAAAAATTACGAAACCAAACAGAAGTGATTCAAGGATTCGAAGACTTTATAAGCTCTAAAAATGTCGATTTTTACAAAAATGGGATAAACAATTTCTCGTTCGAAAAAGGCCATTGAAGCTGATTATTTGAGGCGATTATTTTGATTAAATACATTTTGTTTTGTTAAAAATATTTCGTTTTAATTCTCATTACAAATTCCGCAATTTCATATGTTGCACCCTAATAGGCCGCAAACTTTTCAAATCGATCTCGTATATTATCCAAGTGGTTGACATGATTTCACAAAACAGTAGTGAACACGATAGTAGTCGAAAATATTATATTAGAAATTCCATACATTTCGCATTCCAGTTGAAAAAAATGCTACTGAAGGCGCAGAAATGATTTGTTCAGCTTTGCAGAAATGTATTGTGACGCATAAAACGTGCATAACATGTAAAAACAGTGCACAGGTCCAAAAATCCGTTACAACTTCATCGACTCAAATCCGCCATCCTTTTTCCAAGAACGGATCCGTCAGTTATCTGACAGATGGAGCAAAGTTATGCAAAATAATGTGGGATATTTTTGATAATCCACGAGAGATTTTACATAATTTTATTTAACTTTTATATCGTCCTTACATTGAAATTTTATAAGAAAAATTAATTTTCTAAAATTTTTAATAGAATTTAATTCAGATCAAGGTGCAATTTTTAGTTATCAGGAGATGGATTACAATTAATTTAATTAAATAGATAATAGATTGAAATATTTATTTGAAGGTGGATTTAATAGTAATTTAAATTAATTTATTTAATTGATTTTAGTTCTAAAATATGTACATATCGTCCGTCGCCCTCTTTATTAGAAAGAGATAAGTCGTAACAAAGTAGGTGTACTGGAAAATGTACCTAGAATGATCAAATTAATGATTAAATAGAGAAATTTATCATTTACATTGAAAAGAAATCGTACAAATCAATATAATCTGAGATAAAGAAATAATTTATTTATTTTGTGTAATTGTTCCCTAATATAAGTAAATTAAGTTTAATTTTTTTTGTATATTTTATAAATAAAATAATTTTAATTATAGTAAACTAGTGTTGAAAAAGAAATTTGAAAAATTAAAGTGTTCGTTAAAAAGTAGTATTTATTTTATGTACCTTTTGTGTTAGGGTTTATTAAATAAAATTTAGTGAATTTAAAATTCTCGAATTAAAAGGAGTTAATTAAATATAATATTTTTTGATTTATAACAATTATAAATATTTAGTTAGTAATGAAATGTTGTTCGTCTTTTAAAATATCTATTTTTTTAACACTAGATTTACGGGCATCGACTGTACACCTATTTTTACTGAAATCCGTCTTTTTGACGGGTAAATTAAAATGCAATTTCTTGCAACTCTTTTTATTTTAAATTTGTTACACTCAATACAAATATTATTAGACCTATTTTTCTTACATAATCCGATTCGGCAAGACTTTCGTACATTAAGATTTTGTATAATTGGCAATAAATTGGAACTAATATGTTGTTCGTCGCGAAAATCACTGCCTAGTTCTTCATCCAGTGGAAAAATAAAATTCATTCTAAATATATTTGTTCCAGTGATCTCTGAATACAATATCCAAGCATTGATGGCTGCCAAATCTAAAATGTTACAAAACACTTGAAGGAACCATCTACGTAACCCTGCTTTCACGCTATATTTTCTAGCCATTTGGTCTACAACATTCACCCCAAACTTGGTTTTGTTGTAAAATGTGATTGTTTCAGAGACACGTTTAGCATTACCTTCTATTTTGACATTTTTATGTTCCGAACTGAGCAATAATACGTTTTTGTTCGGCTTGGACTTGTAAACTGTGAGAACGTACTCATCTGATTTATAAAGTTTTGTGGAAAATCGGATCGTATTATCCTTCTTAGCTTTTGCAATTTTTGCCAATTCTCTTCTGTTTGCACGTATAGTCCCCAGAAGAGTTGTTTTTTTTTGCAAACAACTTTTTTGCAAGGAAAATGCTTGTGAAAAAGTTGTCAGTATTAATGTTTTTTCCACGGTCTAAATATGATTCAGCATGCTTGAGCATGACGAATTCGCTCAAAGGTATATTTGATGGTCGTATTTCGCCTTTCCCTAAATATGGGAAGCCATTTATAAGATATTTGCTTGTAACATCCGATGCTAACCAAAACTAATGGCGAATTTATCGAGCTTATTTGGCATGTTCTGTGTAAATCGGCATCTAGCTTTAGTTGTGAACAATTGTTCATCGATTGTAATGTTCATGGCAGGCTTATGACGAGCCTGACTATTTTGGATAAATCTGTCCCATATTACAGAAATCAACGTTGGTTCGGTAACACTTGCATCAGAATCCGATCCAGATAGGTCTTCATCTACACTGGTTAGTTCTTTTATCAATTCAATATCTTTTCGAGACTTGCCCATGATACCGAGTAGGCAGAACATAAATATAAAAAAATATTTCTTTATGGATAGATTTTCAAACTACTTTGAAAAATTCAAATCTTTATTTAGTAAATAAACTCCACTTCCTTTTCTGCAAAATTCACTTTTGAAATAATCACTCGCTTTGCTCCAATTGTATTATAAATAACAAGTTCAGCCTCACTAAATTTCCAAATATCACATCCTATCTCTGCAAAACTGCACAGTTGAGATGATCATTCACGATATGATAAGGTTTGCTCTTTTTGTAAACAAATAGTTCAAAGCTGTTCGTTTACGTACTCGCTGCTAAACAGCCGTTATTTGTTTCGTTTTCGATTTTCCTTACTCATTTTAATTTCATTTTTGTTATTCCGCAACAATTGAAACGATTGATTATAAATTAAATAACCTGTCAATTTGACGGATTTTCATAAAAATAGGTATACAACATATAGAAACAAGAAAATATAGGTCTTTCGGATAAAATGAGTGGATATACGAGGTCAGACAATTAAGTAATGCGACCAATTTTTTTTCTCGGCCTGTGGTAACACTGCGAACCTGTAACTCCGCCACCGTAATAGCAGATCCCTACTCTCTCGATTGAGACCTTGACCACCCTCGTACGATCATTTCTTCGCCAGGTGTTTTGTAACAACGCGCGAGTAGTGCATGTCACGAAAATGGAAAGCTCAAGATTGTCTCGAGCCGGTTGAAAGTGATCCTACTCTTCTCGATCGAGTTATTACTGGTGATGAAAGTTGGTTCTTTCAATATGACCCCGAAACTAAACGACAAAGCCAACAGTGGCTGTCCCCTGGAGCACCAAGGCCCATGAAGGCGAGAATGAGCAAGTCCAAAGTGAAAACCATGTTGATTTGCTTCTTCGACAGCAAAGGGGTGGTTCACAAAGAGTTCGTACCACCTGGACAAACCGTAAATCAAGTATTCTACCGCAATGTGCTCGAAAAATTACGAAAAAGGGTGCTCAGAGTGCGTCCAGAGATCGCGAAGACTCGGGTTCTGCATCACGACAATGCTCCCTGTCACAGTGCGTTCAGTGTCTCTCAGTTTTTGGCGTCTAAAGGCATCGCAACGTTACCACAACCGCCCTATTCACCGGACATGTCACCCTGCGACTTTTTCCTATTCCCCCATATGAAAAAATTCGTCAAAGGTCGACATTTTGACTCCGTTGAAGATATCCAAGAATCTGTGACGAGGGTACTCTGAGAGGTCCCACAAGAAGTGTTCCAGAATTGTTACGAAAACTGGAAAACTCGCTGGAATAAGTGTATAGATGCGGGAGGGGACTACTTTGAAGGGGATCGCAGCGATGTACCTTAATTTTTAAATATACTCGATTTTTGAATTTTGTCGCATTACTTAATTGTCTGACCTCGTATATATATATATATAGAGTGTAACATATGAAATTGCGGAATTTGTAGGTGAGAAAACACAATATTTTTAACAAAACAAAATATATTTAATCAAAATAAGCTCCATCAGCTTCGATGGTCTTTTTGCAACGAGAAATTAGTTTGTTTATACCATTTTTATAAAAATCGACATTTTCAGGTCTTATAAAGTCTTCGAATCCTTGAATCACTTCTGTTCGGTTTCGGAATTTTTTATTTCTTAAATAATGTTCCAAGTGGCGGAAAAGATGATAGTCTGTCGGTTGAAAGGTCTGGTGAATAAGGGGGTTGCGGTAAAATTTCATAACTTAATGAATTCAATTCTGAAATTGTGATTCGAGATGTGTGTGGTCGAGCATTGTCTTGCAACAGTATTGGTCCATATCTATCGATTAGCATTGGCTGTTTTGTTTTTAATTTTTCATTCATATTGTCGATTTGGAATCAGCCGTAATTGCTTCGCCTGGTTTTAAAAAAGAATAATGGATTGTTCCCTTATTTGTCCGCCATACACTAGCCATAATTTTTTCTAGTGTAACGACGGGTCGGATGCGTGTCCTGGAGCTTCATCTGCATTTAAGCATTGTCCAGATCTTTTTCTGTTATCATACAGAATCCACTTTTCATCACAAGTAATGATTCGATTTTAAAATGGCATTTTATCATTTATATATATATATATATATATATATATATATATATATATATATATATATATATATTATACATATATACATATATATGTACATATTTATACATATATATATATATATATTATATACATATATATATATATATATATATATATATATATATATACATACTGTAATGATGTCTCGGGTAATGAATTTGTTGATGAAGAGCCCTCTCAATTGTCTATAATTTTGACTGGAAATTTTGATATAAATTTTGTTTCAGAGCAAGCACAAATTTTGATTGATTTTTTATATAATAAATTTAATTTTAAAATGAATAATTATCGCAACGTATCCACTATTAAATCGGGACGTACAATTGCCGATATTTTTGTCAGATATTTAGATAAATTACAATCAAAAACATTCGCTTCATATTTATCATAAGCAAATTGTCTCTTCTCTGGAATCTATGGGAACTTCGTAATAATAAATCAAAATATTCAAATAATTGTGTAAGATCTTGCGGTATACAAACACCTTTTTTCAGACCTTTCCAATTTTTTTCGTATGTCTTGTACTGTTGATCAGGGGCATTGAAGTCTACTAGACAATTCTTGAATTGTTAATTCGGGATTTGCTTTGATTTGCTCCAACAACACTATCATCTTAACGAAAAAACTTTCCAGTATCTTATATATATATATATATATATATATATATATATATATATATATATGTATATATATATATAAATCCTAATCAAGCATTGGTTTTATTCTTTAATCCTATAAAGAATAAAAACAATAGACATAAGCTGAAATCAGTAGTGCCGACTTCTTTGTTTAAATGATGCATCACATGACAATAACAAAAGATAACGGTAACTAGAAAAATCGGCGCCAAACTTAAAATGATAAAAACCGCAATTATTTTTCCCCAACATAACATACACACACACACACATATATATATATATATATATATATACACACACACACTATATATATAACGACATAGAGCGGATATATGCGATACAAGCGAAGCGAACGAGGGCGGAGCCCCCCACCGGCGTTCGGCGAACGTAGCGAGTAGGGGGCAGGGGGCAGAGCCTCCTGGTATTTTAAAAATAAATATCGAATCTAGATCTCGTTATAAAAAAAATATTATTAAATTATTGATTTAGATTCGATTATTATATAGACACACAATTCATTCTCAACACAATTATGGATCGAAAAAGAAAAAAAAATGAATAAATAATTTCTGAATCCAAACCTGATATCATGTTAACGTACATAAACCTAACCTAAAACACTTATATATGAATATGTAAATATATAACTTACCTATAAAAAGGGAAGTCTTTCAAGGCGTTTTCAACGTAAATCGAATTTAATTGCATGACTGCGAAAACGAATTCCAATATAAAACGAATGTTCACAAAAGAAAATAAAGTAATTAATAGAAATCAAACAGCAATTTCCAACTATCAAGAAGCACATTAAAACTTCTGTTGTGCACTAGCTGCACTAAAGATACTTTATCTATGAGCTACACTATTGCAAGTTACGCAATATCCCCAATATTATTTGTTATACAAGTACATGGGTTTATCTCTTTTTAGATATATCTATATTTTGTGAAATGATTGTAATTCAAATATATTAAATTAAATTATTTTCTTCAGAATAATCTCATTGCTTATTTTATATCAGTGAATAATAAAATGAAAAAATTTGTTCTATCATGTTTAATTAGTTGATTTGTAATAATTTATTATTCGATTTTTTCAAATGACATTTTATGTATTTGTTGATCATTTTTAACCGTTGATGATCCATTACTGAACAAACACTTTATTAATTTAAATTATCAGGTTTTTCTTTTCCACACATTTCAATACACATCTATCAATACTACACTCAGATCCTAGCATTGGGGGGAGGAGGTCAACTGCCATGGGTCTCAATTTTTAACTCGATTTATTAGCAAAAATTCATTATTTGTATCCAGCACATATAACAGTTTTGTAACATACAACAAATAAACAAATTGTTTTATTAAAATTGTAGTATTTATCTTTTATTAAAATTGTAGTGATTGTAGCATTTATTTTCTTGTTTGCAATTTTTTTAAAGTTTTATGGACATTTAATGAAATGAATCAGGAGAATATAGTTTCAAAGGCAAAATATTTGCAAAAGAAATATAAAAATTAAATAAGTGAAGAAATTGACGAAGAAGTAATACTGCCGAAGCTTGTTTACAAATACAATTTTAAACTGTGTGCGAAACCGGCAAAATTATTTAAAGAAATTGTCAACATGGGATTCTTAAACATTATCTAATACAGCAATTATACTCTGAATTTTTTTAATCATGCCTGTGAGTGTAGCTGAAGGAGAAAGATAATTTAGTGTTCTGAAAAGAATTAAAAACTTTTTACGATTGACGAGTTAAGAACGATTAAATGGACTGACGATGCTAAACATAAATTACCAGATAGCCCTTATTTTAGATTATTCTGAAATCATAACCGAATTTGCTAGCGCTAAAGCGCAAAAGCTTCTGTTAAATAACTTTTATACTTGAATAGATATTAAATATAATTTAACAAGCATAAATAGTTTATATTTCCTTCCCATAGTTTTCAGTTTTGAAGGGTCTAAATAATATTGGTTACCCCATGCCTCGAATTTCCTCTGAAAGACCCGGGCTATATTTATATAATAAAGAAAAAGAGCACAGTTACCGTAAATACAGGCATTGTAGTTTCTTCTGCATCAAGATTTTTCAGAACCGGTATCTTTGATATAATATGATGATGAAGTACTGAAATATCAATATACTTATTTTTTATAACTGTTAAAAAGATTTAAAACATCTCATTATCTACATTTATAAAACATTATTATTATTGCATTTTTATATTCTTGACTTTACCGTTTATTATACGCTCAGCATCGAAAAGTTTTCGAAGCAAAAACACATCTAAGATACACGAATGGTCAATAGTAATTTGTTCGTTTTAAATATGGACGATGTAGTAAAACAATGTGATTTTTAATTTTATTAAATTGACATGCTTGTTAATAACATAGCTAAAAAGTAAAATCTTAAATGTTTCATATATTGGCTGTAAAACCATTGATTTAACTAGTCATTATTAGATTACAAAATATTTCACAATAGAGTTTTGGCACTGAAGCGAAATTAATACAAGATACTTGTTAGAGATGATTTTCGATAACAATGTATTTTTTATATCATAACTGAAAAAAATGTATTGATACAAATTCTATTTTTATCATTTATATTTTTCACAATCTTTTTATTCATTGTTGTTTATTTCATTATGTAGTAGCAATTTGTTTTTTCATATATATATATTGTTTATGTATATATATTGTTCAACTAAAAGGCAGTTTTTGAGATAAAAAAAGCATTTATTGTGATAAAAAAGACCATTTCTGGATTACACAATGTATGTTAGTCGGGCACTTTATTTATTGTTTTTCCATATTGTTTATTGCAAAATCATTGCTCCCTGACATAAATTCACTTTTTACATTGTAATCAATTAATTTAACAAAAAATTAGAATTTTCAAAGTGCATTTTTACTAAAACCCTTAAATTGAACCATTACTCTTATATGCATGAAAAAAAAACAAGTGCAGTCACACAATGAAATTAACAACAATTAATTAATAATAAAATGAAAAAGAAAAAAACACTTTCAATAAAAAATTAAACAAATTATAAATATAACAAAAATAAAGTAAAATAACAAAACAATAATTAAAGTAAACATATAAAATGGAAACAGTCCTAGTAATAAAAATAATTTATTGCAGAAAGATTTAAATTTTATTCTAAATTTTCATTAAAATGAAATTTTATTTTTTGTGTTTCAGAAGATATAAATATATAAGAAGATATAAACAAATAAACTTGTCACTGTTACTTTTTAAAAATGTTTGCTATAAGTTGAGCTTTGGATAAACTCTTAAGATGCTGATAATAGTCAATCGTTAATGGATAAAACTGTTAAAATAAAAACTAGACACTTACTTGCTACAAGTATTTATTTTTAAATAAGATTTTTTCTCTAGAAATTTTAAAGTTTGTATAATTACAAATATTTACCACATGAATGAAATTATGGTCTACGTTTCATGTATAATTTTACCAGTGTAGGATTTAAACAGGGGCAACATGAGCCACTGACCGGGTGACAAATTTTGATGAATTTTGAAAAAATACTAAACTACATAAGCGGATAAAAATAAATTTCATATGTAACTACAGAATTTGCTGAAATGAATAATTATTTTCTATAAATGAATACATAAATTAACAGACATACACGTACATAAACAGATATACAACCATTTATCTGTAGCAAAGATTTTTCATACTACAGATGCATGAAGTCTATAAAATATATATTTTTTGTATATAGAGGTGCACTCAGGATTTAATCTGAGAGGAGGGGGCGAGTTGAACGGATAATAATTTTTTTAATATGAATTTAATAAAATTCATTAGGTGATTATATAAATTTATTTAAAAAATAAAATCCAGTTTTCTTTTCTTTTTACAGAGCTTTTGAACTACTTCAGTCGTGGTTACATTAATCTCTCTGTGTATACTGAAGCATTTTTACATAATGATTTTGTTTTGTTTTCTGTGTTTTTCCCTTTGGGAGGTGCAAGAGCCCCTTGCACCCCCAGGTACACCACTATGTGCATATATACATACATACATATATGATTTTATTTGTTTCAATTTTTTCAATTTAAACTATGCAATTAAAAATAATATTTTGTGGCATTTCTTTTAATTACACAATACGTTATTAAATTATTAATGAATGTGTTATTTTACTTTTAATGGATCTAATAGTGTAATTTTTTTATATAAAAATGAACAGCGTATATTCATATACATACTAAAAATATATTCTACAAAAGATTTATGTTTTACTTTTATATATATTATACAACAACTAATCGCTTGAAAATATATTATAAAATTATTTTTTTTTTATAAACTTATGAATTTCAAGTTAAATTAAGTAGAACACAAATTCTTTAAAATTACTTTAAACATTATAGTAAAATGTTTCATCCTCAATAAATTGTATTAACTCGATAATTATGTCTTTATACAGACTGACGTTTATATAAAAATCGTTTACATACTGACCTATCGTATCAAATAATATTACATCACTGAATTCTTTTACGCTATTAGTTTTATCAAATGGAAACCAGTACATTTTTTAAACCGTCGGAGTTCGTCTGAACCAAAATCGAGCCCTGAAGTCATCAGAGCAAGTCAAAAAGGCAGCTTGTATCGGCGAATGGGCTATCATTCGTACAGGTCCGTTATGGCCCAAAGACATTAATTGTTTTCTAGAAGCGTTACGTGAATTCCAAGCGCACAGAGATGTCGTCGCTTCGTCCGGGAATAAAACGTAATCCTCGGTATGGTTGAACACAGCCTGTGCTTTACGTTCTTGTTTACCTGTTATAAAATAATTAGTTTGCGTAACAGTTTATAAAAATTAATACTAGTCCAGTGGATCTGGCTAAAATTCAGGCCTAACCTTGCATCAGAATGGACAATCTAATAGGTAACACCATGGGAAGCGATATTATAGTTCCGGACATACGTTACACGTAGGCTTTCACAGTTCACAAAAGTAATTATACTCTAGAGAACACCCCCACCCCCACTATACCTCAAGAAGAATTAGATAGTCCATTCTGATGTAATATTTCATAACCAAATCCACTGGACTATACGGTAATACATATAAGAAGAGTAATATATATATATATATATACTAGGAGGCTTTGTCCTCTGCTCGCTGTGCTCACCGACCCCCAGGCTCACTATGCTCGCCCACTTGGCAACGATAAGCCTGTATATGTAACCGAATGAAACAATAAACATATTTTTTAAAATTCATTTATGTCTAAATAATCATTATTGCAGATAGACTGCAATGTTGCTGTTTTATAAATGAGATAAGCATATTTGGGTTACATGAAACCCAATGTCCTAAATAAATAAGCATCGTCGACAAAAGTTTATTGTAGATAATTTTGATTATATATATATATATATATATATATATATATATATATATATAAAGCTTTGTAATTTATATGTAGTATTATATTAGTATATGCTTATATATATACATATAAGCATATACTAATATATGAATGATATACACTCATGCATTTGCTGAGGATTATTTCTGCAATTATAAGTTTAAGGGGCTATATCTACCTAGAGGTATGAAAAAAAGGTTTAAATTCGGAATTAGTAAATTAAGGATGCCACGAAGGCTGTATTGGCTCAAGGACAAACACCAGATTTTTTCATTGATGGAGCAAAAAAACTTCTTACAATAGTGATTATATTAAAAAATACACCAATTTAAAGGTTATATTCTAAGTTTCTTTTTATTTTTTTTGTTTTATAACAAAATTTCAAAACATTCAAGAGTTATGAACTTTTATGGAAAATTTTTCAGTTATTTCACATACATACATACACATATTATTTCATATATATATATATACACATACATACATACATATGTACACAAGATAAGGTCAATGTTCACTGATTGATTATTAATCATTTTTAATTGTTGGCAAAATAACGATAAAAAATTATCAATACTCACTTATTGAACATTTTTGATTAGAAACATTTTTTGTAGCAATTATAACAAAATTTCATATTTTTATAAATGTTGTAAATGGAATTCAAGCATTTTATTTTGCTAAAATTTACATTATGTTATACTGAATAAAATTGGTTATTTCAAATAAATTATTAATAAGCTTTTATTTATCAAATGTAAATATTCAATATTCTAATCAACTACAAACAAAATATAGTTATAAAATTATCTTGGATATCTTACCAGTAGTTCCTGCCCCTGTGTATGCAATTAAACATCTGCTGGTTGTTAATTCCCAAAGTTTTATAAGTGAATCTTTACCAGAAGAAAGAAGATACTAAAACATACGAATAAGCAATATAAAAATGCACAAACGTGAATATGATGTATGTGCGTGAATTGTCTGATTTTTGAAAACGAATTATAAAATACTGTGATTACAACTATGATAATACCTTTCCATTTCGTGTAAAGGTCACAGAACACACTTCAGCTCCATCGTGTGCTTTTAAGAAAGTGTTAATACATCGATTTGATACTCCATCCCAAAGTTTAATCGATCCATCTTTACTGGCCGTCGCATAATATTTTGCATCCTGTGAATATCTAAAAAGAAAAGTAAATCGTGTAAGAAATTAATTAACGATGAAAGTTTTATTATAATCAAATATATTTAATAATATTAAGCGTATACTTCATCGAGTTTATGGCGGCCGTGTGTTGATGTGATGGAATACTGCTAACGAAACACTGAGCGGTATTTATATCATAAAGTCTTACAACCGGATGCGATGTTCCTACTAAAATATGTTCTCCGGCAGGATGGAACGTTAGGCATCTGATTGGTTCGACGTCCTAAACGATTAAAATATTAATTGAAAAACAGAATTTTAATAATCCAACTTTGCAAGTTAACCTTAGCTTTTTGAAATTGTTTTTATACTGAAGACGAAACTATTCGATTGACTCCCTTTTTAACTTTCAGTTTAGTACCTGTAATCCTGCATTTTAAACTCTATTCAAATTTTATATAATTACGTTTATTTAAATTTGTATTTCTGTTTATGGTTTATATAAGTCTTAATTATTGATAAGCGGAAATACGAGTAGTTACTATGAATATTATTTATAAAACTAACAAACATTTCGGAAATACATTAAAAATATTAAGAAAAATAGGTAATAATTGTCAAGTTTTACAGTTCTGGCACTGGGGCTAAATTCACTTTCACAAATGAATTATTCCTTTGCTATCACAAAAACTGTACATTTTTCAAGCAAATAATTATTAATTTACCGTAATAGTTTTGAAGGCTTTCTTCACCGATGCTTTCGATATATCGAATAATTTAACGGTGAAGTCTCGAGAGCCCGATGCTAAGACCGGTTCTTTCGGATGAAATTCCAAAGCGGTCACTTCTTCCATATGATCGTATAATGTTCTTATAACAGGATGTCCTGTTGTTTCTCTACCGGATTCCACTTCGTCCGGTGCTGATTTCGCCAACATACGTTCGACATCTAGAATCTACTCACGTTTTTAATTCAGTGACATTATTTCGCTACTTAAATAAAATTTAAATCGATGTATATTTTTCACACGCTGTTCTTAAAAAAATATTTTTATTTATTAAAAACAATAGTTTTAACAGTATACATTTTATTGAAATATATGTAAGAAGGCGTATTTAATATTGTACATAATAATTAATGTATAGAATAAAGATACATAATTTTTTTTAATCTGAGAAAAATTAATATCAAAATTTTTTAAAAGTAATAATTACTGTTACAAAACTCCACATTTGTATGATATAGGCAAAGTGCGATTCCCAAAGCTACTCTGTGCGACTCCCGAGACAATATTGGGTTTCATTGCCATTGTTCCTAAACTTTTATACTGATAATCCATAGTAGTATAGTATGTACCGATATTAGAATATTTTATATATAAACAGGTAATTCACATTATCTTTTCAAATATCCGTATGCATTGTGTCCAAACTGCTGTTTAAGGTGGCTCTACGGTTATGAAAACTCCTCAAAAAAGATATGAAACTAAACAATTTTGTTAATTAAGATTTGCTTAATGCTATAAAACCAAATTCAGGGCGGGTTACTGTGTAAACTTTGAGAAAAATATCTTGAAAAATTTAACACGGTCTCGGCAACTTTTAACTACAAAAATTAAGACTCAATAAATATTTTCAACGAGCAGAGATTAAACATATTCTGCTTTAGTGAGTAGGACTACTATATAGTTGCACTTTTTATTATTTATATTAGGTAGATAGGAAAATAATTGCGGTTTTGTACATGAATTTGAAGGTCATAAACTGCTTTCTTCTATCAACCTAATAAATACAATTTTAAAATAATATTTTCTGTGGCTCTTGAACATTCAAAAATGTATGAAAAGTATTACATATGGCTCTTATTATTGAAGAAATTCCATACCCCTGATATAGACGGACATAAGTAAACATTTTTAATTATTTAATCATACGAGTAAGGTGCTTATTTCTGTCAGTGTATTGATTTTTATGAATGTCAATATAATACAACCTATTTTTCAATGTAAAACTGAGAAAATATTTCTGCACACCATATCTATATGTAATAATACATAAATATAAATAGTACAAATTATTGAACTCATACTTTAATACTGGCATCTACACTTCCTGTAGCGATTAACTGCCCATCTTGACTAAAACATCCTGCTCGGCAATTCCCTTTATGAGAAGTAACGTACGCTGTCTCGTAAAGTGCCGGTTCCGGTGCAGGCACTTGCGGTTCGGTTTCAAATTCTAAATCTAGTCCTGGACCTAAAGTACTATCACCGACACCGTGGTTCTGTACGCGTTCCTTACGATCCGGTTCGTGTTCTAGGCCTGCGATCATAATATGCAGTAACCTATCGCTCGGTGGACACGGTGGATCGGCTTGTACAGCTGTAGATAGCCCGACAGCAAGATTCTGATGGCCATCGTAAAAAAGTTGACTACAACAAAACATTAAAATTTTATTTATTAAATAAAAAAACACATTAAATGTAATCTTTGTACCTAATCATAAGCCGGTAGAGAAATTCGCGGCTTTTTATTAAATTTTTCGGATCGAAATCTTCTTCCTTCATTTTATAACGAAATTATTTAAAATTAGAATTACTATAATGTAAAAGGACCTTATCAATACAAGTTTACGCTATAAAATGAAATTGACTGATCAGCGTATTTTTAGGTTATGTGTTATGATTAAATGCTTGTGTATTTTATTGAACTGTCATATTGTCTACGAACAAAAACACTGTGAGAATTTTAGACCAAAAAAATATGATCGAATTAGACCATCATAAGCAACAAGAGCTATGTCAGACAAGACCGTTATACAGACAAGGAAGAAATTTGACGGCGGTTAAAGTATGTGTTGAATGAATATAATATAGGTTATAGTATATAATAAATTTAGGATAATTCAATTTACGATATAAATTGAGGCTCTAGTCAACTATGTCGATGAAAACTATGTTTTCAAACACTTTAGTTTTATAATATAATTTCAGTACAATTGCTAATTCATTTCACAAATTGTTCACTCCGGCTCGAACCACAAACATTTTTGTAACCAAAAGTGTTCAATAAATCATTATGGATCATTTTTGATTATTTCCTATCTGTATTTTGATGGTGATTCCATCATTTTTAAAGCATCAAGGTACATATAATCAGATTTTTTCTACTTTATCACTCTGAGGTTGATGGTATCTCTGTCAAAATGCACCTAAGCAGTAGCTTCTGGTCAGTAATTTTTGTTATCCTTGTTTCTAACACTTTATTTTATTCATCCATTTGTTTTTCAGGTTTATACGGTAAATAATGAATCTCGGCACATTTTGATATTTGGAGTGCCGAAAATTAACCTCCAGCCCGAATTGAAATCTCTTTGTACAAAATACGGACAAGTTAATAATATGAAACTGCAAACCGATCTCAAAACAGAACTATTTACCGAATGCTATCAAGTAACTTACGATCGAATACAATCCGCCCGTGCGGCGAAACGTTTGTTAGATAATAGATCGTTTTACGGTGGTGTTTTACATGTATGCTATGCACCTGAGTATGAAACTGTAGAAGAGACTCGAATGAAATTAATACAAAGAAAGAAAGATATTGCTTTCAGACTAGAAAAAAATAACAAATTCAATAATATTCATAAGCGTTCAGATCACATCGATACACAGACGAATCCAAATTACACACAGTATTCGAGTAGTTATACGAAAAGTGATTTTTATAATTCATATCCGATTAACAACGATGAACGAAATAATAGCGTGCAATCTGTAAATTCAAGTGAAAGCAGTGTAACCGGTGATGAAATAGCGAGCTCTGCAAAGAAGAAAACAGTTGAATCACAGCCAGCATCTAATTTTAATAATCGTGTTGTTTATGGACCTAGCGAAGAATGTCACCAATTTACTAATTCACCCGATGATAATCCGTTGAAATGTAAAACAAAACCTAAAAGAATTATATTTTTTAATAAAGATCGTTAGCTCTTTGTATAAAATTGTGATTGTTTCATTATTAATCGTAGTCAAGCCAATTATTGAGTATTTATGATCGGAAAAAATTTTGTGGTTGTAAAGCGAGTGAAAAATAAATTCTTTTGTGAAAACATTTTATCATTAAATAAAATTTAGAATATTACATCAGACGCTTAACTCGTACGTCCTCACTTAAATTAAAAAAAGTGTGTAAGACCGCAATGCCGTTGAAGTGAAACTTCTGAATTATGGAATATTTTTTTAAAACATTTCTTTCCTGGTAATCTCTATTCTACCAGAGAGCAATATTCTCTCTCTCTCTCTATATATATATAGTATAAACATAAATTTTATGCTGTGGGTTCTGCGTCATCATAATTTAAAAACAAAACAATTGGCTTGTGATAGCTAAAGTAAGATACAAAAAATGCTTCACAGCGTTTTGATTCATATCGATTATATGGTCGCTACCTCACTCCAATTTTGTTTACGTTTCAACTCCTATCACTTGCGTGGCGCCCACTCCTATGCGTACCACCACTTAACTTTTGTCAAACAATTTTGTTTCACAACGATTTTACTCTTACTATGCCTAAAGAAGTTTAACTTCAATAATCATCGTAGTTATATCCAAACTCTATGTACGACCTTAAGTCATATAACTATACCAAGAGAGTACATAGATTGAGCCAATTCAACATGGTAAACAATCTCGAAGAGAAAAAATACTACATAGAATTTAGTAAGTTACAGTCATGACATTGAAAGTAAATGGATGATAAAAACATGAAGCTCCAATAAAGCCGAATGAGTTCATATTTAAGTTCTAATTATTGTATTTAGTTTTGAATACAATTCTGAAATCGAAGAAAAATACTTGGGGTGGTTTTAAAAGTACTAAGCTATTACAGTCGACAGTTATAAGAAAAAGATTTTGAGTTATGATTTTCACAATACTGCAGCTAAGTCTTAATAGTTAGTAGTGCTTTATATACACATTGATTGAGATTATCGGTCTAGAGCCTCTCCACTGAAACGAGGAGCATGCACTAGGGCTTCAGACTTGCTGTTCAAGTTGTTCACAAAGTTGCAGAGCAATTTTTCATGACTTCTCTGAAAAGGTCGCATCTCGTTGCAGGATTAGCAGAGCTCCAGATTGCTGAGCTCCAGAGTACCTGCGAGGGCAATCTTTTTAATGAATATAATAACCATATTTAGATATACTGGTATAGTACGCACTACTGATGAGCGAGGTTTAGTTGCAATTTTTAGCAAAAATTTCAAGATTCTAGAACTTACGACTGGTATGAATTTTAATCGTTGACCGGGTTAGTTGAAAACTAAAGATTATTCAAACAAATAGTTCATTCTCGAACGGTTTTTAATACTTTGAAACCGGCCGTGGATCTAGGAATCCATCGATGTTTTCCAAAGAAACGATGGTCTCGGAGCAGTATCTTTTGGATGATACATTTAAAGGTCACTGATCTTTTTCTAAATACGAAACTAGGGATTTAAAATAATAACATCATAATTATCTTTACTGTACTCGTAATGTAATAATTTATTTTGTCAATTATAAATATAAAAGTAATCGATCGCTGGTGGGCGACAGCAAACAGTTGCCTTTCACATACAAAAATAATCATTTTCTGATCTTAATTTTACACAGATTTAAAATTCTATATAAGCTGCAAACTTTTTAGCGATTTAATTAAATAAGATTAATCGTTAGGTATTTACAAAATTATACACGATTTATCATTTTTTTTTAATAATGAAGTTTATTTTATTTTCTATAATCTGTGTATCATTTTATTGTTTATACATTATGTCGTAAAAAAAATATTTATTTACAGACCGATCTATACAAATTCAGTCTAATATGTCAATTAAAAAAATTATACATACAGTGAGTCAAAAAAGTTTTCATTCACCAAATACTTTTGAACAAAACCTTCAAGTTTATTTTTTTGTTATTATTTGAAGAAAAACTTTTATATATCATTTTTTCAATATTTCCAAAACGCAATTCCGTGCTTTTTAAAATGTTTTTCACGGAAACAGGGAATTTCCTAAATTGAGTAAGTGAAGCAGTACGAAATTTAAGTATAAAAAAGTTTTCATACAGTGTAATTTTGTAGTTCATTACGAGAGCTATGATTGAACTTTTAAACATTTTTTTTCTAAACTTGTTGAGTATTTTAAAAGGTAAAATTTGAAAATAATAGCATTTTAATTCAATAAGTTAACTTACGCTCATTAAAATTAAAGAGAAAATGGGTCGAAGTTCGGAAATTTCAACAGATAAAAAACAATTATTCTTCAGTTATACTTTTTTAGAGTCATTTCAAAAAATCGATTCTATTGTAGGGAAAACACATTCAACTGTACAATCTATTATTAAAAGCTTTGATATGATTGACACAGTAAAAACTAAATCACATTCCGGTCGGCCTAGAAAATTTTCTTCCAAAGAACGAGTTGTGGTCAAAACAATAAAACAAGATCCCAAGATTTCAGCCCTGAAAGTAAGCCAAAGAATTAGAAGAATTAATAAGAAAAAATCGAATTCGCAAACGATAAGAAATATCTTGCACAAAGCTGGTTTTCATGGCCGTTCAGCAAGGAAAAAACCATTAGTTTCGAAGATAAATAAATTAAAGCGGGTTTAGTTTACTGAAATGCATAAAAATCAATCAGAGGAATTTCATAAAAGTGTAGTTTTCGATGAGTGTCATATTTTTGGTTCGGATGGACTCATAAAAGTATGAAAAAGAGTTGAGAATTTAACAAGTAAAATATTATACCAGCCATAAAACATGATGGTTGTAGTGTTAAGGTATGGGGGTGAATGAGAGCCGTAGGTGTTGGAAATTTGGTGTTCATCGAACAAACTATGGACAAATATGGTTACTTACACATTTTGCAAGAAACTTCAATAAGCAATGTTGAAAAAACGTGTTTAGGTACAAATAAATTCATGCTTCAGTAAGATAATGACCAAAAACACTGCTCTTTAATAGTGAAAGAATGGTGCGTCTTTACTAATTCTTCTGTTCACAGTCACCGGATTTAAATCCCGTAGAACATTTATGGGACTTACTTAATCGACGCTTCCGAAAACATCGAATAAGCTCTAGGGAATCGTTAAAAACCGCATTACTAGCTGAATGGGAGAAAATGACGGGAAAAGATACAGAAAGACTGGTTTTTAATATGAAAAGTCGTTTGGGAGCAGTGGTGAAGTCAAAAGGCTACCCGACAAGATATTGACAATTAGAAAAAAAATATAAATTAGCTCTTTTCTTCATACAGAAACTTTTTTGATTCACTGTACATACATGTGAGCACACACAACACACACATATGCTTATTAACAAAGTTCACTAGCCAAGTATTATTTTGAAATCCATCCCCACAAGTCCAGTTGTAGTAATGTTTTTTTTATTATATTTTAGCATATGTATATACAGTGGCACATTATAGTTTTATGGAGACCAAGCGAATTTAAATTAGCAGACCCCATGAACAGTGTTGTACTACAGTAATGGGTTTATAAGATTGATTTGGAGTCCTCCTGTCGGTGGGGGTCCCAGACAATTACCCTTTTTGCCTGTAGGATAATGCACCACAGTGTATATAATGTTTAATTAGTTTGTTATAAATAACAAACCCTATTTTAACTAGTATATCTAAATGTTCACGATGCGACTCATGAACGTGTTGATCACAATCAATAATCTAAATTACATATGTATTTTCAGCTTACTTTTCTAATTATGGAACTTTAAAAGTTTTGTCTGCACGACATAGACAATACATTAATAATGAATAGGCTAAACATAAATAAAAGTGGCATTTTACCATGCTCGTGTTACTTGGTAAAAAATTGAAGACAATATAAACCTATTATGAATAAAAAACAGTATATTATGAAATACCTGAGAACTGTTACGAAATATAACAAAATATAACTAAATAATAAAACTAAGTGATAATTGAATCAAACACTTTTCAAAATATAAACAAGTATAAAAATAAATTGAACAATAAAGACCATAAAGCTAAATAACAATATTAAATGCATCACACGTGCTTCGTGTATCAGGTCGATCCATAAATTTGTGCGTATTGATGTTAACCCCTAGAAAACGAATATCGATAAACAGTACAAGAAGCATGTTCTATCCTTTTTATTTTTAAATGCTGAAAATGCAAGTTTCACAGCAGAAAAAATTAACAGTGTTCATAATGACAATGGTATCGGCCAGGACCGTGTAGAAATGGTTTCAAAGACTCAGGTACGGACAAAGCAGCGTCAAAGAGTCTCGTGGATTTAGGTCAAAATTAACGGTAGATCAGACTGTAGAAAGATTTAATCATCCCGTAGAATGGTATTTCGTAGCCTAACGGAGAAAGGAAAGGTTTCCGAGCTTGGGAAGCAGGTACTGCATGAGCTATCGGAAGTTAATTGCCAGCAGTGAATAAACATCTGTACTTCTCTTGTAACCCACTTTGAACACGATCCATTTCTTGACCGTATTGTGACAGGTGACAAAAAGTGGATACTGTATCATAATATCATAAGAAAAAGACACCGGACAGATAAGGATATGAAGACCTTATCAACAGCAAAGGAGGAATTGAATCCAAAAAAGTTATTTTTGTTTGTTTGGTGGGATATGTACGGTGTCATCCACTTAGAACCAAATCAAACGATTAATTCAGATGTATATTGTCGACAGATTTCATGTTTAAACTCAGCATCGATTACAAAAACGCCCACGATTAGAGAATATCAAAAAGGTTTTATTCCACCGTGATAATATTCGATTACATACGGCACAGACAACAATATAAAAAATTAGAGACTTTAATTGGGAGCTCCTGCCTCATTCCCTTTACGTGCCAGATATTGCCGCTAGCGATTATCATTAATTTTTGGCTCTTGAGAATTTTTTATTGGGAAAAAAATTAAACAATAAAGATGAAGTAAAAAAAAAAATTTCTAGATTTTTTGCATCAAAACCAGTCTTTTTATATAAATGGAATTAAAAAAATTACCTGTAAGATGGCAACAAGTTGATAATGAAGAAAAATATATATCATTGATTAAAATAATAAAATATGTTTTATTTGCATTGTTTAAAAATTTCTCAAGAACATGCACGAATTTATGGACTGACCTGATACTTACACACAAGGATGTTTAATTAATCATGTGACTCGAATCGTACGGTCAGTGAATGTGTTGAAATTATTTCATTCAACGTTCAGAAATGCAATAACAAATCAAAATTTTATTCACAACTTAAACAATACATTTGTAATGAATAAGTCATTATATAAAAAATAACAACTTAAAGATAAGGTTGCCAACCGCAATAAAGGCAACAGAGGTTCGCTGGATCCCGTGCTCGTTGTAGTAATCTTTCGACTTGCCCTTCGATACTCGCATCGGTGTTATCTTCTCTACCTTGTAGCTTCAATGCTAATCGTTTAATGACACTTTTGGCGGTAAAGTCGATTTCGATTTCGTTCGAAATTTCATCTGTTTTGAAGTTTGTTTAGATTAAAGGTAAAAAAAAGTATTATAATGTTCAATTATTATTAAGAGAAGTGTAAATATTTTCTCCTATCGATCTATCGCTTTAGAATGTGAAAAAGTCAAATAACAATGGAAATTGAAAACGTTATGTTTATGAATAATTAACTATCTCTATCAGAAGTTTGTTGAAAAGTTTAACGGTACAAGTAAGAAAGATAAGGACGAATTAAATATCCTTTAACATGTTAAAGCAGTTAGAAAAATAACAATATCCGCAAAAGAAATGTATTTTTCTTTGATGAATGAAGTGAACATTTGATATCAAGTTAGAAGTCAAATTTATCTTTGTACTTTAAATAAATAATTTGTGCATGAAATAGTTTCTTCAATTCTTGCTTATTAAGATATTTACACACATATTATGTTAAAAAATAATAAAACTGTACTTAATAAACACCTATAAAACTGCTCTTTACAGTGTACGTATTTACATATATCTCTGTATATAAGGCGACCGTTAAAACTGAAAAAATCATAAAAAAATAAGGGGGTCGTGTTATACGCTCAATACAAAAACAGAATCTTCAAAATAACACGAAGAATTTATTGTGCTCATATAGAAACAAAATTCTTTATTTTAAATAAAGGAACTTAAACTTTAATATATAGCATAAATTCATTGAATGATTAATTTAAAATATAAATTTTTAGAAATAAAATACATAGCCATAACCTTCAAGGCACAACCCGTGCATAATGTTTTAATACACAGTATGTTAAAACAAGGTGATTGCTTGAAGTACATTTTTCAAATTTGAAATCAAAAAAATGTAATTCCCCTAATTTCAATTGTGGACACAAAATTATATTATGACATGTGAAAGAGGTGTTCAATTTAGGATCAGTTTGTACGGTCAATATGTGATAAATGTACAAATTTTACCTTCAAATTTCGAGCTCGTCTTATATGCAGGTCGCCTTATACGCCGAGATATATATGGTATATATATATATATACTAAGGGGCTTTGCCACCTGCTTGCTTCGCTCGCTCACTTCTCAATTATAAGACTGTACATGCAACCGAATGAAAGAATAAACATATTTTTTTAAAACTCGTTATGTCTATATAATTATTATCACAAATATATGCAATATATATATATATATATATATATATGTACACACACACACATATACATACATACGTACACACATTCTAGGGTTCATAAGCTGATACCTTTGAAAACTATAAGAAAAATGAATTAGATGATATTTGAAAGAAAGAATGAGAGAAACAGAATGAGCAGCATATCTTAAAGAAATCTGTAATAGTTTATAGATTTTCTTTGAAATTTTCACGTTTTAACAACCTAATAACACGTAAACCATGAAGCAAGTCAACTTTCAATGATTTGTGATTAATTTCATCAGAATGATACACGGAATCTTAACAAAATTTTACATAAACTTCTCTATGTTTATAAATTATACGAATAAAAAATTAAACAATTTTCAGTTCTCTTTCAAACATTTTTTTCTTACTATTGTTTGCCATAACATTATATGAAAATACTGAAAATGCAAATTATTTCTTTTAAATAGCATAGAGAATCTATTTCAAAATTTATGTACAGTTTGCTTATGAAAAAAAGAACAATCTTGCAAATGTTCATATACTTAATCGCTTCTCCGGCGCACACGCATAGAGACAAGAAAAAATCCGTACTGATCCTGGCACACATGCATATAGGTGAGAAACTCTGGATAGAAAAAAAGATATGCGTTCGGAGAAGAAATTCGTTCCCAGTCTTTCTCACACATGCGTGAGACATTTCCAAGAGCATAATTTCATGGTATTTATGGGGTAGATAGACATCTTTAAGTCATTTTTTTATTGTTACGTAATTTTGATTTTATCGATCCATAAAATGGATTCATCATCGAGCAACTATGTCGATGATTGAAGTTTCAATAACGTCTACTGTAAGTTTTGATAGCAAAACGAATGTACTTACACCAGTACTTTGTCATTTATAATAGGACACTTATTGAAATGAATCAGCGTATGACAATGGTTCTCAACGTTTCTTAATTTTTTTTAAATTGTTAAATAATTTACATTACGGCATTCAAAGGGTTAAAAAAATCGTCTTTTTAAAACGATACTTGGAGAAAAAGTCGCCGGGGAAGCGATTAATATTTTTAAATCTGTTCCGTGCACTCTTAATTAGTTTCATTTTTCTATTTCAATCTTACCAGTAAACATTTTCAGTCAAAAAATACGTCTTTTTAAAAGTAAACATTTTTATTACCTGCAATCATGTCTGGAAATAATGACCCATCACACTGAATTTCTTGAGCTTTCGCTGCGCTCACAGTCCACATATATAACGGATCGTAAAGTAAAACTTCGAGTATCGACAGTATAGTATCAGAGTTTTTTCTCAAGACAGACATGGTTTTTTCAAACGATCTATTGAAATTTATAAAAATCATGTATATATAAATTCGTAAGTAACAATATTTCAGAACAGTAAATATTGTAGCAATCGCATAAGGTAGCTTACACTTATGTGCTCGGGATAGAATTTTAGAAGTGAAACTTCTTTTAAATCGTTATGCGTCACGAAACCTAATATGCGATTTTGTCCGTGATGTACGAAGGGGAGGAGAAAATTTGAAAGTCGAAAAGTAATTTTGTTCATGACGAATGCTCAACGAAAGTGACGCATAACGAGGGAGGGGATAGTGGAGGAGGTGGGAGGGAAACGCTGCAATGATATAAAATTTGATTTTTTAAATTTTATAAATTAATTCTTCTAATTAAATTGCACCTTTTACAGATACATCCTATATGGCCCTTTCAATTATGAAAAACCTAGTAAATTTAAGTCATAAAAATACCAAACAAAGGAAGTTTCACTTTGAATGTATTGATTTTATGAACTCCCATACGTATTTCTTATTATGAATACTGATTTCTTAAATATAAAAATAAAAATATTAGGAAATATTCGCTATTGACTAAACTACATTATGTCAATTTCAAAGATAAAGGAGTTATCGATCTCATTTTTTTACGATCGTGTATCGAATTTGAATAATTGCATACGGTATTAATTTTTCTATGAATGGTATTTACCTTCGGAACGTCCCTTCTACGCCCGACGCTCCCATCGCATCTTCAATGTCACGAGTGAGACGAAAAGGAACAGTTTCCGGAGTAGGTAATAATTTACCTTGTTCGAAAGCGATCCCTGCGAGAAACGAACGATCACCGACCTTATTCTATACACGTTTATTCGAATACGATTAAAGACTTACCGAAATCGATATGTACGACTTCAGCGGTCACTTTATCTATGAGTAAATTCGAAAGATGACGATCGCCGAGTCCTAAAACATAACCGACGGCACTCGACGCCGCGACGCTAAGAGTGTAAGTGCGCCTTCGTTGCCACCACAACGTGGCGTTGCCGAAGTGCTCCCAGAAGAAATGGTGAAACACCGGTTTGATCTTCGAACAGATTTTGTTATAGACCGCCAACTTCTCTTCGGCCGTCTTTCTTTTTAAAGCCTTAAAACAAAAACGAAAAGTATCGAAATAACGTTTAAGCTTCGAAACGTACCTGACTTACCGACATCATTTCACGACACATCGCCGGCGTTAAATCTTTCGGACGGTAACTTTCGTGAGCTCCGGGTCTTTCTCGATTTCCCACTAAATAACTGAATTAAAAGTAATATTTAACTCGACTGACTTTCAAGACTAATAAATCTTAACATATTACGATCTTTGCTGTTCGCACGAAAATCGATGCGTATAGCCGACATATTTTAAGGTTTTCGACTATGTTGCATCGCTTTACAAAAATGCTTATAATTTTTAAAATATCAAATACTTTTTTATGAAATTTCAAGTGAAACTTTTTACCTTACTACGATGAAGCCAAAACGAGAAGAGTAATGTTTTTTGTGTGTATGTACGTATGTAAGTAACCATGTTCATTTGTTTCACCTAGAGCCCAAACGGTTGGACCGATTCTGTTAACCAAGATGTCAAACAATTTGTCTTAATCTCTTGATTAAAAACGAGTGTACAGTTTTTCAAAAAAACAAAATAGCAGCTGCAAAACGCCATTTCATCAGAGACAAAAAAAGTGCCCTTGTAACTTCAAAACAGCTCGACCAATTTTGACAAATGGGGTTAAAATACTTGCCTCAATCACGCAAGTGACAGTGGGTACATAAAAATTACAAATTCAATTACACAAAAATAGAGTGGAGATCATTTTCAGTCTACAGGCAAAAATTTTAAAACCACAAAAAAAGAATGACTGAATTTCCCTTAGCTGCAAGTAGTTTTTAAATTAACCAGTAATAAGCCAAAGTAATAATAAATATATGGACCTACCCATTTTACTGACTTTTCTTATTTTAAAGTGATTCAAAGAAATCTTTGAAAGTTGCGGGGTCGAGGGTTGAAATTTGCTGTTATCTTTTGCTTTGAATATGATCAAAGCATGCAATACTAGTCTAGTCGATAAGGAATATCATCTTTAGCATATATAGTAACACATATTTATATCGCCAACATTTAAAGCACAGTGCGTAAAACCCTATTTACGTCTCCAGCAATTCAAGATCAGTCAATAAAAAACATATTTTTATGTCTTCGGACAGTAATGTGTTAAGAATACAAACATTAACATCATAAACCTTTAAAAATGTTTAGCTTCATTTAACCTTTTGATTTATTAGAGTATTTTAAAAAAATATATATTAAAACTACAATTAAAATATGAAAAAAGTTCATTGTGACTTACTCTCCGACGTTCATTGTATTTTTACACCATTCCAATATACCGCTGCGTTGTGATAACGGTATTATCTATAAAACATGTATCTGTGAAGATATTTTAAAACTTAATAATTCATCACTTTACTAAATAAATATACGTTACTTTATAAGTACGGATTTTCAAGTGTTGATTATTACTAGCCGAGAGCATCGTATTCAAATTCGTGAAAACTTGCTGCATGACAGCGTCTTGACGTAAGTCATCTTGACCTTTGACTAGTTGAGGTCTCGATAGTCCATCGGTTCCCACGCACGTGATTTTTTTCGGAGCATTCAAGCCACCCACGTTGTTATAGGTTTTTTCCCATCGATATATACCTGGACCGAGGAAATTTTAAATTTGTACATAAACATAATCATTTTATGTTTCTTTGTAATTAGTTTTTTTTTAAAAATATTTCTATTACGATGACAAAAATACACAACTACGGCTATATGTATAAAACATTTACGCGTATAACAGCAAAAATATAAAAATAATTTTACCGACGATATTCGAATAATTTCCCGACGGCCTTATTTCGATACTGATCGTCGGAATCGGTACGTGTTCTAAATTTATCAGTTTACAAATCGGTTGATCGTTCGGAATCAAATATTTTCCTGGTCTTTTCATCGATGAGAGATAAGCCAAACTGATTAACGCATTTGATACATTTTCCATTTGTATGATAAGATTTTTCAGATATGTCTTTTTTAGATCTGACAACAAGGTTTGTGCAGTGATAACTCGGTTATCATTAGGAACATCTGCTTGACTAGAAGTATAATCTCGATCTTTATACGTATTCGCTACTGACATCAAAACCGGTAAAGTATGGTGAGGGTGATCGATCGCACATTTTTCTGGAATAAAATAATTCAGAAACTAATTTTATAAAAATGTACAAAAACATTAATGTATATAAAAAATACATAATAAAAATATGGACTTATTAGAACTGATTTAAATGTGTGTATATATATATATATAATCATCAACAACAGCAGCAGTAGTTTCTGTCGATCCACTGCTGGTTGAAGGCCTCTTCTATGATTTTCTATTTGGTACGGTTGAATGCTTCTCTTTTCCACTGATTTCCAATAAAATTTTTAATTTCCCTATCCCACCTGCGCACCGGTTACTTTCTTGGACTTTTTATATTCCTTGGTTCACAGTTAATAATTTCTGTTGTCCATCGGTTGTCATCTCTTCTTGCAACATGCCCTGCCCATTTCCATTTCAGACTCTTTACTCTTATTACATCTGTGACTCCAGCCTGTTTTCATATCCATTCTATTCTTTTCTTATATCTTCTTGTTATTCCTAGCATGTATCTTGCCATACTTTTCTGTTGTTTGGAGTCTCTGAACGATTTTGGAATTAAGCACTCATATTTCGCTGCCATAGGTAAGGTCTGGCAGTATGCGTTGATCAAATACTTTTTTCTTCAAATAGAGTGGGATTGTTGATTTAAATATTGAGCCATTTCGTCCAAATGAGCTCCATCCAATTTTTATTCTCCTGTTTACTTTTTCAATGAGTAATCCATCTTTGCTGATAAGCTGACCTAGATAGACCTGCTTCGTAATTTCTTCTTTTTCTGTTCCTTTTATTCCCATTTTCTTTGAGCATACAAACACGTTGAACAACACTTTTGTTTTTGTATGGTTCATGTTTAGGTCAATTTTTTGGCTGGCATCGTCTAATTCTTCTATCCTTTTTTGAAGCTCTTCAGAAGTACTTAAAAAGATAACAATATCATCAGCAAACTGAAGATGACTTAACTGTTTGCCTTTTATTTTGATTCCTTTGTCGACCCAGCCGAGTGATTGAATATTTCTTCTGAGACTGCAGTAAATAATTTAGGTGAAATTGGATGTTCCCGTCATATAAATTTCTCAATTTTTTTCTTTTTTGTTTCTACCTGTAGCTTCACTGTCAAATTTGCATTCTTCCAGATGTTATCTAGTAACTTAATCTATACATCCTCTATGCCCTAGTTCTTTAATGCAGATATAACTGATGATGTGGTAATGGAGTCGAAAGCCTTTTCGTTGTCTATAAATCCAAGGTGTACTGGTATTTGATATTCATTTGACTGGCTAATTACTTCCCTCACAACCTGAATGTGATCCATTATATTAAATCCGCTTCGAAACCTTGCTCTTTCTCTTAGTCGAGTGAAATCTAGCTGTGCTTGTAAACATTTTGAAATTATTTTAGATCTTAATTATTTAAGATCTTATATATAGTAGGTAGTAAACTGATTGGCCGGTAATTTTTCAGATCCTCTTTATCTCCTTTCTTGTGTAGAAGAATTACCGTGACTTCGTTCTATTTATCTAGGATAGTTTTTTTTTCTATACACGACGTGAATTTAGTGTAGAATTCTTCTACCCTCTTAATGATCGATGTTTTGTTAAATATCCTACTGCCATCCTCCGATTTCAGAGCAATCATATGCACTTTACCAATCGTAAGGCTCTGTTTCATTTTTCGATAACTTTTATTTTCTTCAATAATCATCTTAATCAGCTCGTTGTTGTATTTTCGAACATCTTCTCTAATACACTTTCTCACTGTTTTGTCAAGTTTGATGTATTTGATTCGACCTTTTACACTGTATGTATATATATATATATATATATAAGAAATGTATTTGCAAAATAATTCATTTTACATCACTAACATAGCTTGAAAAAAATAAATTTTAAGAAACAAACACATTAAAAATAACATTTGAAAAATAAAAGGAAAACGGACAACTTCCAAGAAAATTTTCCGTAATCAAAAATATTCAATAATTAACTAATGATCATCTTTCATTCTTCCTTATGTGTAAAGATTTTCTTGGTCTTCAAACGGTCCGAGGACGACGACGTCATTGAAATGTGCGGAAGTGATAAAAAGGATTAATAATCAATTATCGAACATTTATGATTAGAAAACTTTTTTTAATGGTTTGTGAACACGATAATGCTGATGTAATGATTTACATAAAATCATCAAGATTTAAAAAAAATATATTACTCACTTATAATTTCCATTATAGTTCTCGAGAAATTATCGTTTTTATTGTTCAAGTGAGGTACGATCTGTGGTAAAAGAATTAGAAATTTGTAAGTCGGTACTCTCAGAATCAAATCGTAAAATTCCGGTATCTCACAATTACGATTCTGAAGCCACAACGAAACTAAACGAAACAATTTTAGATTATGCTTAGAACTTTCGGAGACTGCCAGAAGATAAAACCTTGAAAAAAGCAGAAAAAAAGAAGAGTTAAGATTCTTTAGTCGAATAACTGTTTTCTATTTACTGTCGGTGAAATATTTCATCGATTCAATAAAAATATCTTACTTCATCGCATTGTTCAGATAGTCGTTGAGTTCTTTTTCGGTTTTCTCGATTTCTGACTTTTCGATTTCAAACGTCTGTTCACTTGTACACAGTAATTTACGATCATCTGCTGGAATATTTTTTGCTTTTTGATATTTACTCCTCAACGCTTTACTTATTTCCAAAGACTTTTGCATGAATGCTTTTTTACATTGCAATTCTTGTGACTTCATATATTCAGCCAACTAAAAACAGTAAACATTTTACACATCTGCATGACAGTATACTGTACGTGTATGAAATATAGGTATGTATTAGGGATGGGAAAATAAGACTTGGATTCGTGACACTTTCACGGTATCGTGATACTGAGTATCATGGGATTTTGTTTCAGATAGTTTCAAATCATAGTGACTTATGTTTTTGATAAATGATATAAGTTGTCACCACTTTTTGTTGTACACTTGTAGTAATTATTGAGAAACAATGTACTTCATTGATTTGAAGATGTATTTTATATATATATATATATATATATATATATATATATATATATATATATATATATATATATATATATATATATATATATATATATATATATATATATATATGAGAACCGGAAAGTTTTTCATTTTCTTTTTTGCACCATGATTTTAAATCATGTTGTATCTGCTATCGTTGAAATAAAATCACAAACTCTGAATGCCTGCTGGAAAGCAGCATGGCCTGAATGTGTTGCAAACAGTGCAACCATTCAAACATTGACACTGTCAGCTGAAATCATTACTCTGGCACACGGAATTAGTGGAGAAGGTTTTGATACCCTTAGCCAGAAAGGTGTCGTCGAATCGCTTGTGGATAATGCCTTAAGTGACGACGATATTATCGGTATAACTTTAGATATCGTTGAAGATCCGGAAAACGATAATGAAGCAGAAGAAAAACCTGTCCCGAAAAAACGAAATGAAACTCGATTTAAATGTGTTTCTTGTGACATACCTCTCCACAAAGGTACTTGTTTTGAAGATTACCATACAAAAAAAAGTATTAGTTCTAGGGATAAACATTAAATATAACATTTTTAAAAAGACCGTAAAAATAAAAACAATAAACAAAAAATGATTGATGATGAAAAAATTGCACATTTCATTGTAGTCGGTACCCACACGAACCCCGTTCTTTTGAATTGAATAAATATTTGTCTGATACACAAAGTTTTATATTTTTTCATTTTATGTTAGTTAAAAACTTGTATATTAAATAATACAAAAATGATTCAACTAAAAAAAAATACTAATCACGTTTTTATATAAAAAAGAAACTTGGAAAAATGAATTGTTAATACGTGCACTTGTTTTTGCTTAGTTATACTCACTTCAAGCTAAGCTAAACTCAACTAAACTGTTCAAATGGTATGTAGTACCATGAATGAAGTTTGGTGAAGAACCTAAAATTAACTACAGTATTAGAGAGTGCACATCTCTGCTACAAAGACCTGTACTACTGTATTACGTCACTGGGACAGAGAGAGTCAATACTATTGGATTTAATATACCTTTTGATACTCGGCATCTGCTAACTTTGCACACTGAATATATACATCGATACGAGTATTTTTATCCTCGTCGGTCATTTCTTTTAAACTATTTAAAATTTTAAGAGATTCATCGAAATACGGCTGTGGGTTCTCCCACCGATTCTCTAACATCCACGAACCGTAAAGTTGTAACGCGTAAGATCGTAACGACTTGTTCGTTTCACATCGATTTTCTATTAAGTTTCGTAACAAGTGTCTACCGATCATATGGTCGGTGCTCGTTCTCCATTCGAGATGTGCGTCCTCGAGACTCAATTTATATTTGTTTGTCGGTGACAGATTTTCTATATCGAGAATGCTCGATAAAAAGATTTTTGCTATACTTGTCAGACCTCTCTTTCTCGCCATACCTGGAATTTTTAGCATTATATATGTTGATCTATTACGAATGAATTTTTTTTCCACCCAGAAACCACAAATTTTTTCTCGTTAAGAAGAACCGGGCACTTTTTCTATACCGTGGTGCTTTGAAAACAACGGCGTCACCGTCGAAATGCGCAAAAGCAACGATCGATAATGATTTATTGAACGTTTCTGGATCGGAAAAATGTTTTGTGGTTTGTGGGGTGGAAAAAGGAATTCGTTTGTAAAAGTTAATTTAAACACAGTGACAGAACTGTATTCTAATTAAATATATTGATCTAGTTTAATGTTTTTTAAATATTTTTCTTATTACAAAAACATATAGAAGGTAAATACCATTATTGACAAGAACAATTAGTTAGTACTGAGTTGCCTAAAAAGCAATTTATTTTCTTTATAAATTTAAAGAACATAGCTGTTTTGCAAAATAATTTAAAAAATTATGGAATAAAATTATAACACTGTTCACTGAAGTTGAAAATAATTTCGATTTTGTTACCGATCTATATTTCAAACAGCCAATCTACAATAACGATGCACAGGTGCAAGTGATGTTCGAGGACACTTATCTTTTTGATTATGACTCTCGTCAAACCAAAGGAAATGTTTTTACTTCCTAGAAATATACCGTGATAGATAAAACGCTAACACAAGAAATGAAAAGACATACATCCATTGTTGCCGTATGTGCCGTACCCAACGATTTAGAAATCGCCAACTTTCTAAATATTCGTACACAAAGTTCCGATGGAATCGGAAGCCTCTGGCAAGGATGTTTCGACTGTATCAAAGAGAAACAAACATTCTAAACGTTCCGACGGCATAAGGAGACTGCGATTCATCCGACGGGTTTAAAACATTATCGATAATGATCCCGGAAAATCAAAGAGTGCCATCGACAAAGAACTTCAGGTGTCGGAGCGGATTATCAGAACTTTGGTGCAAGACAACATCCGATACGAGCCGTATGCACTGAAAGGAGGCTGATTCATATCTGCAAAGACACAGGAAAACCACGTAATCCATGCTGAGCTGTTATTTCACAAAATTAAAAACCCTCACGTACACAGCATGCTTCGGTTCTTCTCCGATGAGAAAAATTTCAACCAGGACCAAAACTCTAACAGGAGAAATGACGGATGGTTATATGTGGATCCTTCTGATGTACCCAGAGTGATGAGTTTTCAGCAACGGTAATGGTCTTAGGAGTAGTAACGAAGGTCGTGTCACGCTACCTCAGGTCTTTCCACAGGGTCTTAGAATTACTGCTGATGGATACATTGAGGCTCTGGAGACGGTTGTTAAGCCTTGGATAGATGGAGTACGCAACAGAAGGCCGTACGTGTTTCAACAAGACCGAGCATCTTCTCACAAAGCCCAGGCAACTCGAGAATGGATATCAGACAATCTGTACGATCATGTAACACCAAACACGTGGTTTCCAAACTCGCCGGATTTAAATCTCACGGACTACTGTGTTTGAAGTGTCGTTGAAAGGGAGACTAATCAATATCGTCACAATACCATAGATTCACTGAAGGCCGCCATTGTCCAGGTGCCATAGTGCAGGAATGTCGACTATTTCGGTTCCGTAATGAAGCAGTCATCGAAGCGAAAAGCGGATTCATAAAACGATCTAATAAAAAAGCTTGTCGAGAACATGTGCACAATTTTTTATTAAAATATATTTGATTTTTGCTCCGTTGGAGTTTTTTTATTAAATTACCAAATATGTCCTCAAATACCACTCGCACCCTGTATGTAAGCAATACCTAATTGGTTATATTTTAATACCGATTGCCTATACTATCTATTTACACATTTATTTATCAGATGAGACATGAACAACTCAGTTATATGGATTTAAATTACAACAAAACTTCCGTTAGTCATATTTTCAAAATTTCTCATACTATTTACCACAAATATTTATTAATTCAGATTATGAAATTACCCTTGATGCCTTTACATTGAATATAATTTTTAAATATAAGTTATAAAATTTGAATAAAGAATAAAACATGCGAGTAATCATAAATATAACAACATTACAACAGACCTGCCAACTCCAATTGGATATCAAACAGCGATTGTTTTAAAACTTCAGAAGGATTTTTGTTCGCAATCTTTAACATACTGACCCTCTGCGACCAGACCGGTTCTAAATACACAAAATCGTTCACGCTAAATCGATCGCATTCTTTCCAACGAGTTAAAACGATATTCAACGTTTTCTTCTTCAACACAAAAAAGTCACAGAAATCTTCGATCTCTCGTAAACTCCACAACCGCGAGAGACTCTCATAATACTTCTTGCACGATTCGGAATTCGGACACGTCAACGTTTCTATAACGCAAGATCGCGCTCGCTCGACGTACGACATCGTGTTTTCGGCATTGTTTTCGTGGATCGACTTCAAAGCGAAGTATCGATATTTCTCGAAATCTATTTTTTCGATCTTCTTATCGGAGACGATATCCGAGTAAATCCACTGATCGAGTCTCCAGCAACATTCGAAATCGATAGTATTTTTATTTCCGACTGAATAATTCCAAGCGAGTTCGTATAATCCCGCACTCTTAAGCGCATCTATCGTGGATTTATTGATTCTTATTGAAGGGTTGATATTTTCGTTCGACTTATAGTCCGTTATAAAACTTGTATCGAGGAAAGATGTATCTCTCGGTGTACCTTCATTTGAAGAACCGGCATCGCTGTTTTTATTAAAAGAACGTAAATCGTTGTGGCAAATAATCTGATCCCATCGACCTAGTCTTTTATAGTAGCCGACTCGTGACTCCATATCTAACAAATACGATGTACCGCAACCTTGTATAGCGTCCGTATCACCGATTTTTTCATAAGCCTAAAAAAATTATCAAAATATCATGCGTATCGAAAGCCTAAAGTGGTATGAAACATATACACCAAAACCTCGGTTTGCGTCGTTTCGATCGGTGTCATTTCGAAGTTGCATCGTTACGGGAATTTTTTCATTATTTGTGTGAAGTAAAACCATCATGCACGAATGGAGTTCGGCGCAAAATGTGGCCCGAATGCGTTTCTAAAGATGCGGACGTGAATGCGGTGCTCAGTGTTTGTAGAGAACCTACCAAAGCGGCCAAAGAAGCAAATTTTGAAGGTATCGAAGAAGCGATTTAATCCCGGGACGAAGAACTGAATAACGAAGACTTAAAACATGGATTTAAAACATGTGATGGATGAGACTGATACAGCTGGTGTAATACCAGAAGAAAGAAAATCAACCACTAATCGCATTTCGAAAGCAATGCAATTAATATCAGAGACAATGTATACTTTTTCAGCTGATGATCTTGATGAACAACGAAATTCAACAGTGGCAAGAACTGCGGATGATGCCATAAATTGCTACAAACAAATTTATCGAGAAAAAAGGCCGTGACAATTCAACAAACTTTGGATAAATTTTTAATTAACCAAGCCCGGTCGACAGTAATGGATACCGATCCATCTTCCAGTTCAGAATAAAAAATATCATATACATTTAATGTGCAAATGAATTACATAATACTTTTGTTTGACTAATTTTATTTATTATAATAAATAAAATACTATATTTTTAAATTTTAATCATTATGCATTTCAATTTGGCTCAATTTTCAGTTTTCACAATACGTATTATTTATTTAGATGAAACGAATTAAAAAAAATCCTATAGAAATACTACGTGTGCAAGAGATTATTTTCGATTTGCGTCAACGTTCTTTGGTACCAATCAACAATGCGAACCGAGGTTTCGGTGAAGTATAATAATATATATATATATAAATCGATTTCTTATTGTAAATTTACTTTTCTATCAAATATAATTAAGTTATTAAATTATTCAATTCCTTTGTAAATTTCAGGTTAAATACTTTTTTATATTTTATATACAACGGTGTGCAAGCATAGCAAAGCAGTGAATTGTTGAAAATTGTCTTTCATTTATTTTACGATTATAGAAACATTTATCTGAGAATAGTCTTTCTTTATCGGTGAGTACTTTTGAAATCGTTGAAAAATATTTCTCAAACCCTTTTGAAATTTCTCAGAAGACATTATATTACATCACATTTTATTAACATACCTCGCGCAAAATATTTTGTATTTTGCATCCGTCCTCCGGATTCATATAATAAACTTTCTCGAGAATAGATAACCTGTTACTTTCTACTTCAGATTGTTCGATTTGTTCACGGCACCACAATTCTCCGTACAACACACACGCGAAGTATCTTGAGCCGATTAGTGCTGCTTTGGCAACATGTGAGTAATTTAATTCCAAACTTATCTTGTTGTCGGGTCTAAAATAAAGTGCATTATACATAAGTAAATAATGTACACTACAATACTGGAAATTCTCAAAAATTTACTATATAAATAAGAAGTGAGATATCATCAATGTATCTCAGTGTTTCCTAAAGTGGGTGATACCGCCCTCTTGGAGCGCAAGAGCGATCCAGCGCGGGGGGAGGGGGGAATTGGCTCGATGCTCCTAGGGAGCATCGAGTAATTTTTTTCTGAAAAGGAGGCAGTAGGCCAAATAAGTTTGGGTATCTCTGATTTGGATTATATATTTCTTCTTTATGTAATTCTATAATAAACTTTTGTGTATGGAATAATTTTATTTAATTTTTTTCTACTATTGATAAATTATTTAAATCTCTTTTATTAAGGGGCTACACCTACCTATAACATTGAAAAATCGATTTTTCTTTGCATTTTCTAAACATTTAATGTCTTAAAAATATATCCCGATAATTTTATGTGGATATCTGTAAAATTGACGAAGTTATAGAGTTCTTCATACGGCACTTAACTAACTACATCAGAATCATACTTGTGACTTTAAACGCGTTTCTCTCGAAACTCTGTTTTCAAAGACAGTGTACTGTATATTTTGAGAATGATGATCGATGGATTGTTTTGAAATTTTCACAAAGCATGCTAAGAAACATTATTAATTGAAAAACGTTTTTATTTTTTAAAAATAGAAAAAAATTGTAATATTTATGTAAAAATGGTGACATTTTTCACAGATTTTTTCATGCTTGTTTTGTTCAGTGCCATTTTTTTTACATAAAGATTTTTAAAATTAGGAAAAGCTAATCTATTACAATTGGAACCAACTTTAAAACCGTTTTTAATATTTTGATTTCGGATGGTCGATTTCAGCTGGACAACGGTCATAACCGAACTTATCAAAAAAAATGCAGTCTTTTGTTACTGGATATATTTTTTTTGTTTTTTTTTTTTTTTAATATTTTTGAATGTTTTTTTTTTCGACAAAATGCTCTCAATAAATGTACCTTTTGTTTAAAAAAAATTCGTTTCATCATCGCCTACATTCTCAGAGAAAAAAATTCCGAATTTAAAACTTTTCCATGTCTCTCGGTACGTGTAGCCCCTTAATTAAAATGCAATCACCGATGTGTTGCAGTTGTAGAAAAACAGTGTAAATCGAATCGTAGAAAATCGTACTGTTATATCAACGGTGATTCGTGGAAACGCTAGTGTTATATGTCAACATTTTACATGAGAGTTTCCAATATTACAGTTTATAGTATTTGATATAATTGTGGTACACATACTCTTACTTACACATAGTTTCTGTTGGAACGGACCTTATTGAAATATACAATCTCGAGCATACAGTCGAGTGATGAATGATTCACAGGAATATCCAGCCAGACATTAGTAAAAAAGTGTTTAATACCACAACTGATTATCGAACACTGTTCGGTATTAGCTTCATGTAAAATTAATTCTATTAATATCGGTATTAATTTTTCAGCAAAACTAACCTATGTTAAAAAAAAGAATCATTCTTAAACATATTATTTATAACATTTCTATAAAATGTACGTTTAACCTACTGATACACAATAAAGAAATATACAAAGTAATGGATGAAATGTTTTATCACGGTTACAAATGTAATCTAATTGTAAATAAAAGTTTTATACACTTTATATGCATTGAAATAAAATGGAAAGCCGTTGCTATAGAAGAAGACACTTTTTAACTATGAATAATAAATGTGTAATCTTTTTTTAAAATTAACACTTAAACACCCGACATTGAATTTTTGTCGTGATTTTGAACTACCGCTAAATCCCTGGCATTGCATTTTTACAATATGTAACATACCCTTTCTGCATCAGTGTCTTTATCAAATGAAAGTGTTGTAATTTTTTTCTTATTAGCTTTTGTAAATAAATGATTGGTTATAATATTGTCCAGAACCTAATAATTTAGCCATAGTTTAAAAATATGACAAAAATGCAATGCCGGGTGTTTAAGTATTAATATACATATTTACTGAATATAATTATTAAATAATAATAATTGATTAAAGAGTTATGTTGCAATATATTTCTGGAGAAAGTCGCTTTATTTTATTTGTGATATATTTTCAAGAATTAAAATAATTAAAAAGCCATTTTTAACATTAACTGAATATTTTAACGTACGTATATGAGATACATATATATATATATATATATATAATACACATATATATATATACACACATATATATATATATATATACATATATATATATATACATATATACACACATATATTAATCAATTTAATTGTCCTTAATTAGAACAAAATAAATTATTATAATATCAAGAATAACATTACCTGTAACTTGGATAAAGCCAATAAACTATTTAAAAAACAATCAGATGGAAATATTTTGAGTAATGCAACTATTAGTGCAATTATCCAACGAGTGTGACTATTCGGTGATAAATCCCCATTCCACCATAATGTGTCCTGTTTTAAATATGTCCAGGAAGCTTTATTTGAAAAAATAAGGGTTTTAATTTTCATTTCACTCAACGGACTTTTAAGAAATGGCACTATGCAGTCTTTGTCGATAGAACCGTTTCCAAAATCAGTAGCTGTATTTGTTTCTGAACCTGAAATGAAAACAAAAAATAAAGATAAAAAATAGGATTAGAATATTCGAATTATTTTTATACTTAAGAAATTTAATCCCGGTTCACTATTAACAACCCGATACATAGCGATACTCGCAGCAGACCGTACTGCAAAACTAGCGTCTATCAGAAGGTCAGACAAAAGACAAATAATGTATCCAGCGACGACAATTTGTGTATTAACTCCTTTCATAACTTCGGCCAATGTTACTTTCTTAGTTTGCAAAATTAACGTTCTTAAATCAGCAGGCCCGAGTTCCCCGAGACATTTTGCAGCTTCGATGCTAACCTGGCAATAAAAATAAGCGGAATTATTTAATAAAGTATATAAATTTGAAACACGTATCAACATACATTTTTATCTGATGACGAACAAAGGTTTACCAAGGTATGAACCAATCTGTGTAATAAACTTTCATCACACTCCTCACAAGTACCTTCTAAACTCTTTAACTTGCAATACATTTTCTCTAATTCTTCTTTATTAGTCGATAGTTTCTCTTTTAAGAATTCTAAACTTTCGACTGGACATTCAGAAAATTGCCTGATGTTCAAGAAATGTTTAATTTCATTTTCTAAATCCAAAATTCCAAACTTACGTCTACTTCGGTCGTATGAAGTTTGTATTTCATTAAATCTTGCATCCGATGGAAAACGATCCAGCTGACTAATCGCTTTAGACAAATTGTTGTGGTTTTCAACGATCAAGTATTTAAGAAAGGCTAAAGCGACATCGCCTAATTTACTGTCATTCTTCGCGATAGGAATCAACGCACCGACAATAACGACGAGAGACTTTTCTAAAATCAACGCGTGATTCGGAATACATTTTTGACAAAATTTCTTCAAAGCGACACAGCTGACTCTACTGATTATCTGTGTGATCGATGTGTCCTTGTACTTCTTTATAAGATGTACGAGCGTATTAGATATATCTCGTATCAGATACGGGATCAAATTATTCATTACAGGCGATCCAAAAGAGCTAGTAATCATATTTATTAGGGTAAAATATATATGAATTGTTGTTAATTTTTCTTCTACAATTATATGCTTTTCAATTTCAAATGTGAAAAATCTTAAAACATCTTCCAGTTTTGATGGGGATTTCTGCACAAGACTGACTATAATACTCTCTGATTTCAATATTGTTTTCTAAAAGAAAAAAAATTAATTCTTAAATAAATTATAACACATTTGCAGTCGCTGATGTAAGATCACATCGTTTTATAAAGTAGAGCTGGTCGCTGCTGACATAGTACTACATATTTTTATATTTGTGCAGTGAAAAATCACCATCAAAAATAAACAGAATTATCCAAGTATTTTTTTTTTAAAAAAAAAACTGAATTACACAAGAAATTTTATATTTTAAATAACAATTCTGTAAAAAGGAGTCGGTTTTGAATAATTGAAAATTACTATTCGAAATTAACATATATGTTTCATCCACAAGCAGAAAACATATCAACATTTTTGAATTTGCAATATTTGTTAACTGATTCTGCTAAATGCATCTATTTGTCATGTTCACATAAGAACAACATTTTGACTTAACTTGATTTTTTGGATAGTAAATTATTACAAAAAAACCTGATTGCTAGCATTAAAGAGAAAGTGACAACAAGATGTAATATTTATATATATATACTAGGGGCTTTACCCTCTGCTCGCTGTGCTCACCAACCCCCGGGCTCGCTGCACATACCTACTTGTCAATTATAAGTCTATATATGTAACCGAATGGAACAAATGTATTTTTTTAAACTTATTTATGTCTATATAATTATTATCATAGATATACTGCAACATAGTTGTCTTATATTTATATATATATATATATATATATATATATATATATATATATATATATATATATATATATATATATGTATATTATCACAATATTATATTTACCATTTTCTGTATGTGAAGGGGCTTTAGATTTAAGAATTATACTAAGAATAATTGGTACTCATGGGAATGATTATTTTAATTCGTTTAATATTATACAATGTTAAAATATTTATTTTTTATATATAAAGCCTTAGTATATTTTTAAAAAAAATTTGGAATTTTCTAAGTAATAATATTTTTTATTTCTTTTATGTCTACTTTTAATGTTATAAATAGTTATTTATTTATACATTTAGGTATAGGATTTGGTTTAGATTTGATATCATTTGGTCTAATTCTGTTAAGTTTTTGAATTATTGCTTTAATACTTATAGCTAGAGAATCTATTTATAAAGGTAAATATAGTTATTTTGTATTTATTAAATTTAATCTGTTTAATATTAATATTATGATGTAGTTTTTCTGTTATAAATTTATTTATATTTTATTTGTTATAACTTGTCTGTCTGCTAATCAACAAACATTGAAACAACTTACCTCAATATAATCCACAGTTCTCATAATAGTATTATAATCAAATACTTTAGGACCAGGTTCACTAATTGCAGAATTAACTGAAAATTCGTTACTAAAGTTTGTAGTATCAAACATCATTTGTAAAAGATCAATTAGTATTTTATCCATAGTATGCAAGACTAAAGAATTAATTCCAGTAACGGATAAAATATTCTTTAAAAATGAATAAACGACTTTTGCTTCTTCAATTTCAGTCGAAGTAAATGTATTCGGAGAAGCCAATATTGGAAGTATAATGGAATATAGTGATGAAAAGTTAGCCTAAAAAGTGATCTATTATATTCATTTTGTACAAAACAGATCATCAAATAATAAAATACAAATATATATATATCTTAAGCAAAAGTATTTAAAACGATTGGTGTATCACGGATAATTAGGCTTGTCAGACGTCCCGTATTTTATGTTGAATTTTGCTGTCCTGTATTGTACTTGTACGGACAGTTTAATGTCCTGTATTTTAACAAAAAGATGAAATTATAAATAATATGTTAAGCAATTATAATTTTCTTTTCGAATAATCTAACTTAAATTGATTTAAATAAAAAAGTTTGAAAAAAATTTGAATAAAAAAATTTTGAAAATTGAAGGAAGAAAAATAAGTGTTATAGTGTCTTATAAGAAACTTTAGAATTAACAAAAGCAAGAGCCGAATTATAATGCTCCTACATTATGTCATTTAATGAAATTGTTTTAAGGTTCAGAGTCCGTTTTTTTAACACCCATGTCCTGTATTTGGTTTTACAAAATCCGGTAACCCCATGCATAATGATGATTCAACATAATGGGAATGACTTTTTTACAGCCATAGATTTCTACATTAATATCTTTGTTTTTAAACAAATACTTTAAAATGACTTTATATAATATTAATTCTTTTAGTGGTAAACTATAATAAAATAAAAATGTCTCTTGAAAGTTGTGGAATATGACTGTCTAGGAGGTAAAATTAGCAAGGATGGAGGATTTAATCAGAAAGTACTGGGCAGGGTTAAAAAGGCCAACAGAATGTATTACCATCTTGGTAAAACAGTGATAGGAAAGAAAGAGGTAAAGAAGAAGACCAAGTTGCAGATGTATAAGTCAGTGTTCCTACCAACAATCTTATATGGAGCAGAAAACTGGATGACACTCGATAAACACATAAGATTCTGCATCACGGCAGCGGAAACAAAGTTTTTGCAAAGCATAGTAGGAAAAGCAAGGAGAGACTGCATAAGAAATGAGAGGATGTTAGGGAATCTTGGAGGTACGGGCCATGAAAGATACCTTGGAGAAGACAGTTGAAGTGTTATGGACATGCATGCAGATCAAATGAGGGAAGTAAAGTGAAGAAATGTTTAGAAGCAAGGCTCCAAGGAAGAAGAGAAAGACCTAAGAACTATGTACGAGAGATACATGGATCAGCTTGAAAAACAGTGAGGAACACCATGCAGGGGATGAAGAAATTAAGCAGTAGCAGAGATGGATGGAAGAAATGGACCAAAACTGCTCCCATGCTGGGAAGCAGATAGGGAGAGCCGAAAAAGAAAAAAAAATAATTTTATATATCAACAATTTTCAAAACACAAAAGTCATGAATTTCTACACTAATATATAAAACACAATTATTCATATAAAACATGAGAAAAACGTTCTGCTTAAAACAAATGTTAGGTATACCATCTATACCATGTTCTGAACAAGTGTAGTTTTTTTCACTCTGTACACAGGAAGTTAGTTAAAAAAAAGTTCTTTTGAAAGATCGTGAAAATAACTGAAATATTTTTACTTGCTAGACAGAGATATTTTAGAAATACATCTCTAGCTATTTACAAAAAATATTTAAAAAGAAAGATCGACCTACCTGAATCAATTCATGTACAGGTTTATTAATAGTGGAACTTAATACTTTTAAAGTTTCAATATTATTGTTCTGCAACAATATCGGTACTATAACGTTTACATATTTTATGTAAAAATCCATTTCGCTTGCCGAGTTTGTTAACTGATAAGGAAATTCATTTATCGGATACTTATTTTGATGCCAATATCCTAATAAGTAAGGAATATTTGTGTCGATAAACGAATCTACACTTTGATTTCCCAAACGAACGCTTAATGTTTCTATCAAATTTTGAATTGATTCTGAAATAAAACATCACAGCAGTACCTTGCATTAAAACTTGAAACTTTTCATAAAAGGATTGTAAAAATAAACTTAATACAAATATGAACACGTACCTAATTTCAGTTTTTTTTTGTAATGAAGCTGGAAGATTGAAAAAATGGATCGATGACTATATGTCGAGCCTGAACAAGCAATAGACATAAAAGTATGAAGAGCACTTATTATACGATTTTCAGATTCATCGCAACATAAAAGGTCTACTTTTATATTAAAAGAATCCATAATCTACATAAAAAAGAATAAAAATATATTATTTACAAAAAGTAAGAGATACTTTTCTTTTTTTTAAAAAAAAAAACAAATTAGAAGATCGCATACTTTTTGACAGATTTCTTCAAAAAAGTTTTTTTGATATACTTTTGAACAGTCAGACGAAACAAGAATCGATGAAAGAATTGGGATAACAAATAAACGAATTTCTTGACGATCGTTGCATAAAAATGTTGGTAAAATAAACCATGCCGGTCTACCTGTCTCATCCCATTTAGCCCAATGAACTTTTGGATCACACTGAAACATTTGAAAATATTTTAAAATGACCAATACACAATGAATAAAAATTCTTCTGTACAAAGCAATAAAGAATTTCATAGACGTTACTTACAACAAATGTCTGATGTAAACATCTGATCAATTCCTTTTGTACTTCCCGCATGGACAAATTGTCGTCATCGTATAATACCTTTAAATTATTTATAACTGAACGACACAAATCTTCGTTTGGTGATAATGAAACATGAGGTATAAAATCTAAAATAATAATTTCTATAAATATAGAATATCTGATTTAGATACTGTTTTTTTTTTTGTACTTATGTAAGACTGAAATATCACTGCTAAAATGATTACATTAAAATATAAAATGACAATCATGTAAAAATGAAATAAATAAGAGAAAAAAGTGCACATAGTCAGTCACAAAAGTAGCCCGGTCACCTCTAATACTCAGTAGGTTTTATGTAATAAATTAAGTTTACGGTAAAGAAGAAATTGTTTAAAAAAATGTTTGATATCGTTTATTACTGTACTTCAAAATATAATATTTAGAATTATATATATATATATATATATATATATATATATATAAAATATATTGAAAAAGGATGTGTTTTCAATTCAATATGCCATATATTTATACACACAAAAGTATCCAACCATTCACAATATTGTTTGAAAAAGAGTTAGAAGGATGGACACTAGTACTTGGTAGGATATTCTTTAGATTTTAGAACTGCTTTTAATCGATTAAGCATAGAATGTACAAGTTTTTTCACTATAGCTGGGATGATTTGGACCCATTCTTGTTGAAGAAAGGTTTTCCTTTTTTCTCAGTTCTCCCTATCTGCCTCCCAGCATAGAAGCGGTTTTGGTCCATCTCTTCCATCTATCTCTGCTACTAGTCAACTTCTTCATCTCCTGCATGATGCTTCCTCGCCATCTTCCAAGCTGCTCTACATATCTCTCGTACATAGTTCTTGGTCTCCCTCTTCTTCCTTGGCGCCTTACTTCTGAACATTTCCTCATTTTACTTTCCTTATTTGATCTGCATGCATATCCATACCACTTCAACTGTCTCAAATATCTTTCATGGCCCATATCTCCAAGATTCCCTAATATCCTCTCATTTCTAATGCAGTCTCTCCTTGTTTTCCCTACTATGCTTTGCAAAAACTTCGTTTCTTATCGAGTATCATCCAGCTTTCTGCTCCATATAAGATTATTGGTAGAAACACTGACTTATACATCTGCAACTTGATCTTCGTCTTTACCTCTTTCTTTCCTATCACTGTTCGACTAAGCTTATGGTAAATTCTGTTGGCCTTCTTAACCCTGCTCAGTACTGCCTGATCAATCCTCACATCCCTGCTAATTTTGACTCCTATGTAGTCGTATTCCACAACTTCCTCTAGTGTCTGATGAGTGAATGTTATATGCAGATTTCGATCCTCATCTCTTTCTATTCTCATTACTTTGCTCTTATTTATATTAATTTCCATTCCTTTTAAGCTTCTCGTTCCACTCTATGACTATTTGCTGCTACGCCTCTTCCGATTCCGTTATGAGAACACCATCAGCTTAGATAAGGGTCTGTGCCAACACTGGTTGCACGTTCCAGTATCCGACAGTTGCTCTGACAGTTCTTTTTTTTACAAATTTTGTGGATTTAATCCATAAATGTTATAAAGAGAAGTGGGCTTAGACTGTCTCCTTGTTTGATGCCCTTTTTGATGTTGAAATGATCATATACCTTCCCATTTAGATGTACTCTTTCTTTGAGGTTCCTATAAATGGACTTAATGGTGTTAATGAGTTTGCCCAGTATTTCAATGGCTTCTAGTGCTTTCCATATCTCCCTTTTGGGTACTGAATCAAACGCCGCCTTCATATCTATGAAAACTAGATACATACTTCTACCATGGTCCCAAGCCTTCTCAATAATACTCTCAGAGTGAAAATGTGGTCTTGGGTCTGTCTACCTGGCCGGTACGCTGCCTGTTCCTCCTCTAAATTCCCTTCTATCAGGTTTCTCTCTCTTCTCTCTAGGATCCTGATTTACACTTTGTAAATTGCTTGAGATAAGCAAATAGGTCTATAATTGTCACATTCACACTATTTTCCCTTCTTGTGAATAGGGACAATAATGTTATTTTCCCATTCTTCTGAAATTTTATCAGTATTCCAAATCTGTTGTATTGTATTTGTTAAAGTTGAGACCAGGTTTCCTCCTCCATACCTGTATAATTCAGAAGCTATTTCATCTGCTCCGGAAACTTTCCCCGATTGTAGAGAAACCGTCTACATATTTTATGGTTGGTTGGAGATTTTGTTTACTGAATTCGGTTCCAGGTTTTCTCCATACCATTTTTCTTTTCGATGAACTAAATATTTCAAATTTACTCTCATCACCAAAAATAACAGTATCCCAAAGTCTTGTGATTGATTCCCATGTTTTTTGGCGAATTCAAGCCTTTTTTCTCTATTCTATTTACTCATCTATGGCTTCTTCTACGAAACTCGTCCATGATAGCCATTTTTTCTGATGATTCTACGAACTGTTTTAGAACACAAATTCTTTCCGGTACTTTTTTGCATATCCCTGCATATTTCTGTAGTACTTGTACTTGGATTAATTCTTACAATCCTTAAAATTTGTTTTTCCTCCCATTCACTTAATATTTTGAGTCTTCCTGATCGTTCTTTATTCATTAATATAAGTTTTGAATTTCTTGATAATATCTTTGGCTGTACTAGGTGGAATATCAGTCTCTTGTGCAATTTTGGGTTGTGAATATCCTTTTTTATTTAGAGAAATAATGAATTTTCTCTCTGATAATTTGTTTCACGTTATTTTGACATTATTTATTCTCGATTATGTTAATTAAAACCTATAAAACTATCTTTTACAATTAATTGTCTATATACTTCACAGACAACCTTATACAATCTAAGTGAGACAGACAGAATGTAAAATATATTTTACTTTCACTCGATCTTATGTTCTAAAAAAAAGTATATGAACTGAAACGCTAATATTAGAGAAAAAAATGATATTAGAAACTTACCATGTAATATTTGTAATATATCTTTAATTACCTCAGTATCAGATAGGTAATTTTCAAGTAAAAAATACAATATGTCTTTTACTAAAAACAACTGTTCGAAATTAAATAAACCTGGCCGACAACGAACAATAGATTTTGCAATGAATACGTCCTAAATAATAAAACACATTTAAAGTAAATCATAACAGCATTAATATTATAATTATATACCTCTTTTATATTAGAACCAATTGATTGATTACATTTTATGTGGAAAAATATTTTTAGCTGCTGATCATTTAAATTAGTAATACTTGAACAAAATACATAATTACACAATAATTCAGTCAAATATGAACTAGTAACTCGAGTGCAATTCTGTTTTGATAAATATGTCTTCGAATGACTTGTAGACGGTTCTACATCGATGAAATCATCTGAAAAATATATCTGTTAACCATAACTAACACTTATGATATCGTCTATATATTAGGTATACCGGAAAAGAATGTCATTTTTACTATAACCATTTTCGACGCCCAATTGTGCTGTACCTGCTGAGCGGTCATCAAGTATTGTATGTCAAATCGTTGTGTAAACAACTCGAAACTACACTTTAACATTTTAAAAGTAAAATAGTACACCCATTTGCAATGGAAGGATTTATTCCGAGTGAAAAATTTATTTGGAGTTGTATGTTGTTTCAATTTTTGAAGAAAGAAACCACAAATAATACAACTAAAAACATTTGCGACATATTAGGCGATGTTTCGAATATTCGAAAATGTCAAAGATGGTTCTAAAAGTTTTGATCGGGAAATTTTGATATGAAGAATAGTCCTGGAAATGGAAGACTAAAAAAAGTAGATGAAGACAGCTGCCGAAATTGAAGCAAATCCAACATCAACTATTCAAAAAATTACTGACAATTTAGGATGCTTTTGGTCGAGTGTGCAGGGGACACATTAAAAAAATCGGAAAGGTGTAGAGACGGAAAATGGATACCACATCAACCGAGTGAAGACAACATGAGCGACCACATTTTAAAAATCACAAAGGACAAAATCAAAAGCTTAGGATGGATAACAATTCGATCTTGCGCTGTTAGATTACCATCTTTTCAGGTCAATGCAACATTTTTTAGATGGTAAAAATTTTAAAAGTTATGAAGAGGTTAAAAATGGTTCAGATGAATTTTTAATTCAAAGGCTCTTGACTTTTATGAAATACAAATTAAAATGTTGATGGAGATGGAGGACGGTTGTATTTAACTAAGGGAATTATATTTGAAATTAACTTTTAATAAATTAAATTGTTATTACTTGTTTCATTTAAAGACATTCTTTTCCAGTACACCTAATAATTTGTTTATGAATTTTAATTGATAACAAAAAAAATATTTCTATTTAGTTCAGTTCTATATTATTTTACTAAAATAATAATCCAAGTACCATGAATGTATATAGAAACTTAGGCATTCATTTTATCAATTACATCAAATAAATTGATATTAACTCGAGCAATGTGCCATGCACGGTATTGTGCATTTAATGTAAAGCATGAATTTTTTTGTCATAAATCATTAAGTTCTTGTGTTTTTTTTTTAAGTAAAAAACATTACATCAAATACTTAAAAGTAATTTGGAATGATATTGCTTATTTTTAGTTATTTATAATAAATAAAAATTCCCATATTGAACAGTCGAATGATGTTAGCATTAAAGTATACTGATTGGTTTAAAAATATACTTTTATATTTATGATTATAAATCTTTCTAGTTCATAAAAAAATCTAAATACATTTTATTAAAATAATAAACAAAACAAACTTTCTTTACGTAGGAAAGAAAATACCTATAAATATATTATTATAAAATTATCATCTAAATTTTTTCTAGCATGCATCAAAAAATAGACAAAAAAAATAAAAATAAAAACTGAAGTTTATATTTTATTCTGTGCTTACCTTCTTGCTCTCTATATAACTTCAACAACATTGGGAATACCTCAACTGACATAACGTCTCTTAACAAAGTAGAAACAATAACATTTAGTTTCAAACTAAACAGTGAGTTTAATTTTTTAAATATTACTTGTTTTTCATCTGATTTTTCAAGTACATTTAAAAGTTTTGTCCAAATATTCGAAAGTTCTTTTGTTAAATGATTTAAAATCAGTTTCATGTCATCAAAATCCTTGCAGTGTTCGTCAATAAGATTAAAATCACATAACTCTGAACACACGTTACAAACAATATGTAATTCATCGATTACTTTCTTACAATCGTTAAATGGATCAGTCAATTGTATTATGTGTTGAGAGCGTTCTTTTAATATCCCTATTAAAAAGTCTTGTATTTCCTTATCTTTATTACCGTTGAATGCCTGAATATTCTCTTCGGTGCTTTTTTCAAACAACAAAACTTCCTCGTAACTAGATTTAGTATGGATTTCTATCATTTGTGATAGTCGATCTTTAATGACTTCTGCATTATCGACCTCTATTTCAAAATTAGGAACAATTTTAAAAATAAGAGCGACTGATAACTTCGCAATGATCGGAGAATGTAAAACTAAATCTAACCCTTTGATTTCTAATGACTTTTTTAAGATCCACTGAATAGATGTACGTCGATCGTCTACTGTTTCGAAAAGATCGTGCCGCCGGCACATTATTGCAAGAGTTTGAATTCTCAACAATGTAACTGCCGTTGTACGAGACATGTAATAGTGAAAAAAGGATCTGATTTGTATCGATTTCTCATACAGAACCAACATTCGTATCAATTTATAACAATCTGTTTCATTCTGATGGAGCCACATAGTTCTGAAAATGTGTGTGTATACTTTATATATATATATATATATATATATATATACAGTGATCACGATTTAGTGAATCAATTAATGCAGGCCACTCACTCTAATGAGGTTGTGCACTTTTGTGAAGTACATTTACATACTAAAAGCATATGATTGTTTTTAAAAGTTTATTGAAATAATTTAAAGTAAAGTTTAAAAAGATAATATAAATGGAATAACTTTGTCGTTTACTAAGATTTTTGTAGAAATAAGTTATTTTCGGTTGTTGTGTTTTTATATTTACTCCTAGTTGTAGTAATTAACATGATATAAAGTATTCAATGTAAAGTTATGTGCGTTCACTCTACAGAGTAGTGCACTGCATGCAGGGTTCACTATATCGTGACTCTACTGTATATATTAAAATTAAGAATGTTAATTTTCAAATCAACACTACTATAATTTTCCAACTAAAATAAAAATATAGTATTTTTCACTTATACTGTTTCTGTTTTTGTCTGATTATAAAATTAAAAATATTGTAAATAACTGTAAAAAAATTAATAATAAAAACTCGTTACCGAATCAATTCCCAAATTATATTCCATGATACACTCGCTGCTGATATTATTTCTGGATCTGTGATTCTTGTTTGCATATTTAAAACACTAGTCAGACAAGAGATTAAATAGCATCGTTTCTGAACATCGTTGAAAGAAGAACTTAACTTTGTGAGAGTCTCCAATGTGAATAAGAACAATGATTGGGGAATTGTATCTGGATAATTTTTAAAAAGAGATGATAATATTTGCAACCTAAAAAAATCATTCTGTTAATTTAAATAAGTATATATAATTTAAAAAACACAATGTTTGTCTAAAGGGGAAAAAACAATGTACTTTTAGAACTCGTTTTGTTATTACTATTATTGTTTAGGGACTATTTTAAAATATATGAACTTACATCATTTATGTTCCTAATATAACTGAAAAAGGAAAACTTGAGATAGCAATAGCATTAAGAGCAAAAATTGAAAAAAAATAATTACATTATAGACATGTTACGTGTTTATTTTAACTCGTTGTCTTGCATTACAGGCATGTTTTACTCTATTTTTTTTTTGTTTATGTACACTGCCCGAAAAAAGTATTGGCACAGTTAACTTTTTTGTAATTGAAAGGGTATAGTTAACACATTTGGAAATGTTTTGTCACAAATATATATTTTTTATATTTATTAATGTATTATTTATTTAATAATATAAAAATAATAACAATAATTCAGTAGAATTGCAAAAAAAATGGCATTAATTAAAAGTCTCATTTTTTTCCTGAAAAAAGTATTGGCACACCTTGTAGTAATTTGAATTTTAAAAATAAGTATTTTCAGAAAACTTGGAATTAATATTATGTCAGTAAACCTTTTCTCTTCATCACTTCTTTTAATCTATTTGGAATCGATGAAATTAATTTGTATGTCACTTCCAGCCTTATATTTTCCCATTTGCATATAATCACTTCGCTTAATTGAGGTTTATTAGTTATATGTTTTCTGACCTTCCTATCCAATATATCCCACAAATGCTCAATTGTATTTAAATCAAGAGATTTTGGCGATATTTTAAGGGTATAGAGGGTGTGCGTTATACAAAATCCATTCCTTTACTATGTGGGCTGGGCTTGGAGTCATTGTCATGTTGAAAGTAGAAGTCACATTCAAGACGCAGCTTTTCAGCGATTTTTCAAAATATTTATATAAACTATCTTATCCATTATCCCATCGATGAAAACAAGCTCTCTCACACCAGATGCTCCCATGCAACTTTACACCATTACACCACCACCCTCATGTTTTACAGTGGATAACAAATTTTCTGCATTCAATTCTGTATTAGGTTTTCACCAGACAGATATTCAACCATCGCAGAGAAAAATATTAAATTTACTTTCATGTCAAAAAATTACTCTTTTCCAAAAATCCATATTTTTGTTTTGGTGGTCTTTTAGAAAGTTAATTCTTTTACCTTTTTTAATTTAGTTATATAGGATTTTTTCCTAGATACTCAGCATTATAACCAGCAGTGTCCAATACATTTTGCATGGTTTCGGGGGTTACAGTTTTATTAAAATCTATTTTTAACTGTGTTGCTACTTCTGATGAAGTGATTTTTAGATCTTTTTTATAATTTTTATAACAGACTGTACTTTATTCGAATGTTTCCTTGGACATCCACTTCTTGTTTGGTTTTCAAGATTTTCCTTGCCTTTAAATCGATCAATTACACTTTGAACTGTAAACTGACTTTTATTTATTGTTTCCCTAATAAAACCGTATGATTTCCCTTTTGCATGCAAATCCAAAATAATTATTCGTTAAGATAATGTAGTTTTTTTAGATTTTCGATCTATGATTTAAATTTATCGGCACTTTAAATTTTTTTTAAAAAAAACGCCTTACCACAATTTCAAAGTTGCATAAATAATGATTTATCGTGAATTTTTCTACTCATAAAAATAATTGCAGGGTTGAAAAATTCATTGAAGTGATGTTATCAAATTAAAGCACAGGCCTGTGCCAATACTTTTTTCGTGGAAAAAACAAGATTATTTTTGATAAAGTGAGTTTTTTTCTGTAATTTTTATAAAATATTGTTAATATTTTTATGCTATTAAATAAATAATACATAAATTAATACAAAATACATAAATGTACTCCAAAATATTTCCAAATTTTTAATTAGACCCTTTCAATTACAAAAAAGTTAACTGTGCCAATACTTTTTTCGAGCAGTATAAATAATAAACATGGCTAATTCATGCTATACTATTAATTTTATGTAATGATATAAAAAAGGGCGGTAAACTGAAAATGAATCTCCTGTTAAACTAATATTAACTTTTCGATACAATTTTGGCACTGTGACTATATATACTTTCACAAATTAATTTTTCATACACCTCACAATGCACAAACAAAATTTCTTATCAAAAATGTTCAATAATTGATTATTGATCATTTTTGATTGTTGTTTATACAATTTCAATGGTAAACTTAATTGAAAAAAATCTAATCTAATTTTTGAAAAAGTAAAAAATTAATTTATGAAAGTGAATTTAGATATTCATAGCACTAAAAAATTGTTAAAAAGCTTATATTATTAACATAAAAAAATACCATGGCCAAGCAGAATCTGGTTGCAAATTATTCAAAAATAACGTGTAACATTTTTCACTGCAAACTTTTTTCTGTGGCGGCTGTTCATTATGGGAATCATCCAAATTATTAGCTGATTTATTTTCATCTTTGAATTCTTCTAAAAACACCTAAAAGGAAAACCAGTCATAACTTAAATTTTTCTCAGTTAATTTTCATACGTCTACTGATTTTAATACTTTACTACAGTGGTGTCAAACAGGACTGTAGAATGAGCCCCGTGGCCCAAAGATTGAAGTTGATTTTATTAAAATAATATGACGGAATTTAAAAATATAATACGTAAACAACATAATAAATATAATACATTTTTAAAATATTATAAATTATAGAAGTATATTGTAGGGAACACCATTTTATGATTAATTCCGATTTAGTTCATTTTCCTACTTGCAAAAATCAGCAACAATTATATTATGGTTGTGATTTCAGCAAATATGCTTCAAATATTCAAGAATTATTATTTGAATTTGAAAAACGATTTGAAGGATTCAAAGCTTTTGAAAATGTTTTTTTTTTTACCATTTAGTGTTCAGTTTTCTTTTAACATAAAAGAAGCAAAAAGTAACATCCAAATGGAGTTAATTGAAATTTAGTACAACACGATGCTAAAAGAAAATTATAATGAAGTTGGTATTCCAGATTTTTATTTGTACTTGCAAGAACATTTTATTGAAACATGTATGTTTGCAGCAAGAATCTTGACAATGTTTGCTAGTGCATACCTATGTAAACAATTATTTTTCCTTTTAAAGACTAATAACATTTCACACAGGTCAAAATTAACAAATACACATTTCTATAGTAAAAATATCATTACCACAAAAAATTACACCCGACATTGATAAAATAGTTTCTGCCAAAAGATGCAGTTTCTAGTAAAAAATATTAATTAATTTCTCTAATTTAAAATTTTGTTGCAACATTTGATAATAATACCTAAAATTAATCTACTTTTTTTATTTTTATAAATTCATTAAAGAAAAATATAAATGTAAAATTTAAATGAGTTATTTTCGAATATAAATAAAAGACCTTTTTTTCGTTCATTAAATTTTTTTTGGAGTCACTTTTTTTTGTGTGCAGACTCTTAAACTGAATTTGGTGGCCTGTGTTCATATATGAATTTAACACCGCTGCTTTATTATATTAAATTGGAATAAAAAAATACTGGTTTGATAACAGAATTATTGTTTCCAATATGTTGTAAAATTTTAAATAGTGTTTTATAATTATTTTATAGATATGCAATTCAAATGATATTTTTATTCATTTAATAGTTTACTTTCATATTTTACTTCATTAAGGATGTATGGGATAATTACAAACATACTAAAAATTTGATATATGTTTACAGAATTGTCTTCTTCCAATTTTGAAGCTATATATTAAGAGTCAGCAAACTGCAACTCCCTAAGATATTCTGTATGGCTCCCAAGACAATATTGGGGTTCATTGCCATTTTTCCTAAAAAAAATATACTTATAATCTATAGTAGTAATCTATAGCCAGATTTTAAACTATTAACTGCAAAAATGAAGACAACCAGTCTTCAATGAGTAGAAATTAAACATATACTGCTTTGAAGAGTATGACTACTATATAGTTGTATATTTTATTATTTATAAATACAATTTTAAAATAATATTTTCTATGGCTCTTGAACATTCAAAACTGTATGAAAAGTATTATATGTGGTTCTTATTATCAAAGAAGTTGCCTACCCCTGCTATATATAAATACTTACACATATCATCTTATGGAAAAACACTACATCGTTGAATATAATAACTAAAACAATATTTTAAAAAATGTACATCATTCACAAATTTCTTGAATGTATAATTTATGAATAAAATGAAGTTTATATAAAATGTCATTAAGGTTTTTTATAGTGTTATAGAGAAATTAATTACAATTCATTGAAATTTGGCTTTTTTCAAAATTCATGAGTTGCTAAGATGTGAAAATGTGGCAACCTAAAATATAGCTGATAACAAAACTATTATGGATTTTCATATTTGAACAAACATACAGATTTCTATAAGATGTGCATTTCGTTTTCTTTCTCTTTTATTCTCTGTTTTTAATTCATAGTATCTTCTAATTAATTTTTTGAACAGCATGCAAAGCTGTCAATGCATGAATCTTAATTAGACATTATTATAGTGTTCCCATGTTTAATATCATTTAACCCCTTGTGCATGAATCATAAATCTGACTTGTGAACTGCAGAAAACACTATCAGTCAATCACAAGTCTGACTCGTAAACTACTGCAAATTTTGTTTATGTTTAACATGACAACATGGTTTATAATGTTTTAAAATACTGTAGTTGACCATATAAGCCTTCATTTCAATATAATACTTCCTTTTAATTTAAATAGCCACTTTATATGCATTATTTTTTTAAAAAAAATACAAGCACCAGGGGTTAAGAAAAATTTGTTAAATAACATAATTAAGAAGACTAAATAGCTATAATTTTCATAACTATAATACATATTTACATTTTTAATTTGCATTTAAATATTATTTGTTAATTTATATCACCAAATAATTTCAGTTAAATTGAATACTTTTTGTTTAATCAAACTGAAATCTGAGCATTTTAAACTTCAATATAGTATCATGATAGAAGAGATTATCAGAGAAGAAAAAACATTTCAAGATTGAAATTTTAGGCACTATTATGTATGTCACAACTTCTTTTGTTATTTACAAAATACACATATTAGTGAATTTCAAATTCGAATACTTTTGCTTGATTATCTCGGATACATCCTTAAAATAGAATTTTTTATAATTGACAACAAACTAAACGTAATTTACGATAAACATTTTTTTTTTTGAAAAATATCTTTCTGAATATTTTGTGAAAATAACTATCCAGTATTTTTAATTATAGGAAAAAATAGAGACAGAAAAACATACTTGTCTAAATACTTCTACGGCAAACTTCACAAAATTATCCCACAGTTTCGAAACACAATCTTCAGAAAAATATCTTAACTTCGAATATTTCAAAATGCCTGTAATTTCCACGACAATTATATGATAAAACAAATTGTGTACACAGCGTTCCCACTTAGACTGTGAATGTGCAAATGATGATAATGAATCTTTTGAACAACTTTTAGGATGATGACATTGCATTTGTACCAGAAAGAAATCAAATAGTAAACTCTGAAACAATGTATAATTTTAGTACTTCACAATTTTTGCATGATCTATACCTACTTTTGTACCACCAAATTCTTCAAATTTGTTCGAATATATATCTTTTGCAAAAGGAATCACATTTTCTCCTAATTCACAAACTACTCGTCGACGATCGATTGCTACCTGGTAAACAAAATATATACTACACAGTTGATTAATGAAATTAGAATTCTGTGTACATTTGTAATGAAGTTATGAAATTTGTTTTCAATCAAACTGATTTTTTTCAATTCTTCAAATTATTAAAAGATTAAAAAATTTGTAACTATTTTTATCATTTTTTTATAATCATTAACTTTTATGTAATAATTTGTATTAAAAAAGGTTTTCTCAAATGTTTTCAACTCACATTAACTATCATAAAATTTAAGTGATCTCATACATGTTTTTTTTTAAAAAAAAAAATAACTAATTATGTGTTCACTACTACTGTTTTTACTCACCTTCAAACAAAATTCAGTTGTTAATTTTAACATGTACGTATTATAATGACGATTATTTTTTTCCTCATTATTGTTCCATAATTTTTCTATTATTTTTTCTAAGCCGTACAGTAATATAACAGGGCAACTGTGAATAAAACTACAAAATGATTTTAATAAATCACTGAATTTATCTTTGAACTTTTTTGAAAATAATAACCGTTCGAATATTTTTATTAAATCTAAAACAAGAATACGATTTAATTTTCAACTATTCTATCTTAATACTTGAATCGTTGATTAGTCTCTATTATAATTACTTGATTGCAGTGATACACATACCTATCCAATGTTTGTTTTCAATTTCATTGATGTGTTTATGATTTGAAAGGACATATTTTTCCAAAATGATTAAATAAGTATCACATAACTGATCTCGATACATACTCGTGTCCAAAACTTGCAAAACACTAAATAATGTTTTTTTGATAGAAAGAAGTACATGATCTGAAATTAAAAATCTGTTCATGATTTCTTAGTAGACAAATTAAAAAACTTATATTTTGAAAACAAAAATAGTAAGGCCAACTTCATTTTAGGTTAACATTCAAGTTTGTTAATTATTTTAAAGATATTAACAATTTGGATTTTCGAATACCTTTATCTTCATGTGCCATACGAGTAATTTTTAAGATTAAGGTAGAACAATTCAATAAAAAATTATTAGTTCTTGGAGCCCGAACAGAAGTAGTTCCTCTCTCTATTTTCTGTGTTTGCTTTTCTACTTCCTGTAATTCATTTTAAAAATAATTTATTTTATGTAAGTATTATTTTTCATATTATATTCTAATGCATGTAATCTATTTTTTTTTTAATATTAACACATTATAAGCTGCATATATTACGCCTACGTCTGATATGTTTACAATTATTTGATTAAAATAGAAATGTACAAAGTATACAAATGAACTGAAGACTACAGATTCAGGCAAATGGTCAGTATATAAGGCCGAATGATATCAAAAATAAATCTGCTTTCAGGTCTAACCATCAATTTCCGTTGCCAGTCAGCAAACAGTGACTGGCGTAGAATGTTGGAGAAAAATTTATTATTTTTTAATAGAAAGCTAGCTTATTATAATAAAAAAAACTACTACTAGATATTGATTAAAAAACACTTATTTAGAGCACTTGACAATTAAAAATAAATTATAATTATCTGAAACACAAGGTAACCATTTTTACAATGAAAGCAATTTATTTTTTAAAAAAGAATGTGGAACATAATGAAATATAATATTCAAATAATTGTCCAATATTTGATAATAATGTGAAAAATTGAAAATTACCTGTAATAATATAACATGAATTAACTTGTATAATTTATTCCATGTGATAGGCGATTCCTTTCTTTCGGAAAATTTATTTAACATCTTCATTACTTCATAGTTTTTATTATTTGATAATTCTAGAAATTCATCGATCACCTTCTTTCGATCGGTTTGTTTAGTCGAATCGAGACCGAATAAAAGTCTTTCTAAAAATTGTTTAGCTTGCAGAGACATTTTTATCTGAAATTAACACTTCAATTACTTTATTATATCTTTTCTAAACTAATTGACTATTTGCAATCAACTATTTTCGAATATATTATTCATTTTTTAAAAATGTTCAACTTAAAAAATACACTTGATACTGAAACTAACTAAAATCTTTTCATTTTTCAGATTCCCACAATCACAACAATTACATGCACTGTTTACATAATATGTATTTTAACATTTAACAAATTTGTTTTGTTGCATATCATCGGAAAAATTAAAAAATAAGAATTTTTGGGCACTATATTTGTAAAAAAAACATGTTATTACTACTATCATAATGTTAAGTTCTTGGGTTAAATTAGGTTAATTCAAATATTTATACGATAATCTTATGTAAAACATGTCACATTTGTTATGTATTTATTTTTATGTAGTTCACGTTGTACCCAATATGCCCATGCTGTAAAACTATGAAAAATCAATAAAAAAAAAACATAAAAAAGATATTTTTATCTCAGTTAAACCCCTATCACCTACAATCAACAGAAAAAATTTTTTTTCTTAATAGAATTAACTGAAGTCTAAATGAGTTAATACAAATTTACTATTTGTTAGAAAAATTATATGTTGCTTGATCATTTTACGAATTAAGTTCAATAATATTTTAAAAAATAACTACATTCTTTAATTTCATATATTTTACAACTTCAGTATTTATTATTTGTAATTATTCCAATGTATCTCTAATGTATTTTGAGATAATTGACAACAATTTGAAATATTCATTACCTGTTTTTGTTCCCTTATTCACAATTTTCATAAACCATCTAACTGTATGTATAATAAATTAATTATTCTCTTATATTTTAAAGTTGTCAGATGTGCAATTTATTTTGAAATAAATCTGAAAAGTAAATAAAATTAAATTTAAAGGAAATAGTAGACTATATATATAAAACAGATATTTTATAATGGCAGTAAATACATTCGGTATAATTTTTGGAAATTTTCCAGACGAACAACTACAAAACATAACGTACATTACAACATATCACATAGACATCTGAATGAAATACTCACGAGTACAGGAATTGAACACACCTATACAACACAAAATCATTTGTATAAGAATTATAAAAGTACTGAAATCAATCAACTTTTCTTGAATCTTGAACATTCACTATGTAAAATACAGTGAATGGAAAAGTCTATATACAAAAAGGTATAAAAAAGACTTCATAGCTTATAAGCACCTTTTTCCAATTAACTGTAACTGATGAATTGGTAATATTTTAAATTTTATATTACTTTAATAAGTTAACTATATAAACACTCACTTCCAGTATTATTTCTTCAGAATACCTTGGGAAAACAAAAGGTGTTTTTGTAAAAGAAATAAATATATATATTTTTTACTTAAGTAAATAATTTTGGATTTGTTTAGAAAGAAAAACACTCTTAAAAATAATTAAAAACGTAATGATAACTAAAATATTTATTTTCAAAAAAATAACCTTCATGTTTCCGTCAGTCATGCCGAAGTGATTTATAAAAAAAAGTGATTTATAAAATATTTAAAAAAAAATAAATATATTATTCAAACATATTCCATTAAATAAACATAAATACAAACTTATTTAAATCGAGAGCTTTGATTAATTACTTTCATTTCAGTTTCACATATTATCAAAAGTACATATCCTAAAACTGACAGTTTAAATACATTACCCGCCAATAGTAAAGGCATGTTCAATTAAATTTCTTAGATCTTAAACAATGTATATAAAGTGACAAAAATACAAAATTGTACTTGATGTTTTTTTTTTAATAATATCTGTGTTTCAAAATACTTACTATTTACATCAAGTCCTTGATTTACTAAGTTTGAAATTATAATTGTATGTGAGAATACATATAGATTATATGACATCATTATTAAAATAATTTTATTTACAAATTTTAAGTGGCGATTGTTACTATTTATTCTTCAATTTAAATCGATTCAATGTTATATTGTTGATAAAACATAAACATAAGATAAATACATTGTTATTATTTTACAAAAACAAATATATTACACTACATAAACAAATATATTATACTACGAAAATACATACAACAAATATATTACACTTAAATATACACTGCGAAAATAAAATTTATTTTCTTTAATTAAAATTATCTTTGTAAGAAATAGACAATACTGATTATTGACAATACTGATTATTGACTATACTGAATGAACTATACTGAAATAGACTGATACTGATAACTGATTTGAATTTTGGTTTATATACAGAGAGATAGATGACAGCACAGTCAAGCCAGTCATTCATCTACATTCTATAACTGATATATTATCTCTCTCTTTCTCTCTCTCTCTCTTTTTATTAATAAACTATTAGTAATTTACAAATTCTTTTATAACGAAACTGTAATTAATGTTTAAACTATCAGTAATTAGTATATAAACCGGACTTATTTACTCGACAACCTGTGCTGTATAATAACAAACTTAAATGTAAATTAAAATTATATCAAATATATTTTTTTGGTTACTTAATAGTTGAATATTAAGTAATCAAAAAAATTAGTACGATTTTTCATAGTAAAATTAATGTAATGTTATTAATTTAATTACACAATTAATATCTTAACGAAGTACTTTGAAGTGAGCTCATTAATTGATATTTTTCGCCGAAAAACATTTTTAAAATACAGCAATTATTTTATCAATCATGAAATAAAACAATCAGTAGTGATATTGAAAAGTCAAAATCGCAATTACCATTAAAGAGGTTGTATCTATGCCATCAATTTCAACAAACATCGGCAAACCATAAATAAATATCACTGTGATAAGTATTCTTCTAGAAGAAATAAGTACTAAAAAATTACATGCTTGATAAAAGTACTGGTGTCAACACATTGAGTATTACAAAAATATATATACGACACAGTTTTTCGCATAGACTGCGACATTAACCCTTTTATGCTTGAAGGTGCTATACTTGGTAATATACCAAACATAATTATCTATGTTTATAAGCAGAGAACAAGTCTTACACGCAACTTGATTCTTCAACTACTTGTAAAAGATAAGCTTTAACTAGAAGCCAAAAGAGAAATAAATATGAGTTAATTGTATTTTAACAATGAGTAGAGTTAAAAAAAATATTTTATGTTTCAGTTTATGAAGGATTGGCTTTAACAAAAGTTGTGTTTTGAAAGAAAAAAACGTGAAAAAGTAGTCTAGAAAGATATATATATATATATATATATATATATATATATATATATATATATATATATATATATTAAGAAAAATATTAAATGTAGTAAGAAGAAAGTTAAGTAATTATAATTTATAATTTTTTATCTAAAACAATTGTAGTTTATTGTAGAAACTTTTAGAATTTTTAATTACTTATAAGCAATCTTGGCACTTGTGGTATGTAAGTAAGAAAAGCATTGCATTTATAACAAAAAATGATTTAGAATAAAATATTCAGACAGGATGTTGGTGTTTATATAATATATGATTATATATATATAAATATATATATATATATATATATATATATATATATATATATATATATATATATATATATAATTCTATATACATAAAATAGTATTTAATCCCAAAGAACTAAAAGGTTGCAAAAAATAATCTACTGCTATGTTTATATATATATATATATATATATATATATATATAACGATTACGTTACTAAATATGTGATAATAATTATATAGACATAATGAGTTTTAAAAAATATGTTTATGTTTCATTCGGTTGCTCGTGAAGGCTTATAATTGAGAAGTGGGCGAGCGAAGCGAGTAGGGGGCAAACCCCCCTAGTGTGTGTGTATATATATATATATATATAAAATATCGTATCAATTATATTCACTTCACATTATTATTGTTGTGAGACGGGAGTTCAATGTGTACGAGTGGATATTTTACAAGATAAAAATCCTGTAAAATATGCACTTAATTTTTTAACTAGTTGGGGAACCCTGGTCGATATCATATTTATAAGTGTACGTCAAATGATGTTTACACATGGTTCTTGTGAATATTATAAGTTATGCTTTTTTAAAAGCCGCTAATTTGTTGGAATTAGTTGTATTTATAAAAATTAATTTTTAATTTATCGTTTTGTTTATATTAATATTGCATTATTCGTAATAAGTTAAATTAATTCTTTGAAATGTTTGTAAATTAACCTCAAATTGTAAAGTGGTGTAAATTATTATTTAATAAACGAATTAAAAATCTACATCATTTTTAAAACAAAAAAATCCAGTTTTGGTATGTAAATATGGATTTATCTGCCAAAGGTAAATCATTGCCAGAACGAGGTCTTAAAAAACTACAAAGGGATGAAACCGAAAATGATGTAGAACGAATTAACGCAACATTAGATCATTACAAATCGTTGTTCCATGCTGAATGTCAAAAGTAATTATAATTAAAAATTATATTAGTGTGTTTTTGTAGTTAATGAAGAAATTATTATCAGTTACATATATACTGTATTACTTCATATTTAACTTAGTTTTTCTTCCATTTTTTTGTACTAGAAATTAGGTGTATTTTATTTTTGAGATACTATTTTTTTTTCTTTTTGAAAGCGCCTCAACATTTTCAATATTCCCTTTACAAATGTGCAATTTAAATTAATTTAAAATTTAAATTCAAAGTGTGTCTGTATGTATGTGAGATTTAAAATCTACGTATTATAATTACGGATTACTATTTTTAATTTTAAAGATCGGCTCGTTCAGTCGCAATATGGGATTCGAAGAACAATAAAGCAGTGTTAGTAAAGAGAACGGGTAAAATGTTCGAATTCTTTGGTAAACAAACAAAGTTTGAATTCATACTCGAGCCTGATGAAGCACTGTTCTTAATTGAAATGGTATTGGTTTTTTTTTCATTTCCATTATGGAATTTCCTTTAACGAACATTTCGATAGAATTACCTCGAGTTGCGCTGGAACGACTTGCCGTTGAGTTTGCAACAAGCTTATGCCGTTCTGCTTAGCGGGTCCGATAAATACACGATGTTTGAAAATTATAAAGTTTATACTGATTTATTAAGGAAAGGGTATAAAGTTTTACGGCACGGTCGAAAAAGGAGGACCTTAAAAGAAATCGAGACTGAAGGAGAATGCAGTACATCTGTTACAAATGTAATTGAAAATATAACTGAAGGGATATCAGAAGAAGATAGAATTTCATATGAGGTTTTTTTAATTTTTACTTAGTTTTTGTGTTTATTTGCTTTTTTTTATGCAAAATTGTATTTTATATAATAATACAGTTCGGATACTGGTGAAATTCACTTTCACAAATGAATTATTTTTTTTACTCCATAAACTGCATCAAATCTTCTATCTTCAGTGCATCAAGGTACAGAAAAATTAAATTTTTCTCCACCTTAGTTATCAGGTATTGGTATTGCAATCGAAATGCACATAAGCCACAATATAAAATAAATGTAATAAAACATGCATAAAATGTACTAAAACTAATCAGTAATGATTTACTGAATAGTTTTGAATAGAAACTTTTTTATGGTTTGTGGGGCAGAAAAAGAATTAATTTGTGAAAGTATAGTTTTGTATTTGTATGTGAATTTTTCTAATTAAATTTGTCATGAGTATGAATATATGTTCGTATACATTGTTTTTTATTACAGATGAAACAAATATCATCAGAAAAACCACTATTACAATCAGATTATGTGAATTTATCAGATATGATAAGTGATTTGCAGATCATAAAACAAGGTAGTTTTACTGAAACACCATATAATGAAAAAATTGATGTATTGTACGATGTTTATAAATCAAATACACGTTTTAGTAAAATAGTTGATGTTAATCCGGATTTTTCAGTTTGTGTCGCAAGGTATTTGTTTGTATTTTTTATGTATGTTTCTTAATGCGTACTTACGTACATATACATGTGTGTGTGTATATATATGTCAGGGAATTGGGGTTTAAATAACGATATGTAATTTTAAGTGAATTAAATGTTTATTAATATAAAAATATGCAGATAAATAATACAGAGCCCGAACAAGTGGCGTGATTATTTTCTTGCTTCTATGTTAAGGACTGACTGTTACTGGGTACTCTTATCGTGTTGGCAGGATCTTTATCTTTGGTGTCAGTCATCATATATGATAACAACCATACCTTTCGTCAATAGATTTTGTACACTACCATTGATGAACGGTATGGTTGTTATTATATATGATGATTGACGCCAAAGGTAAAGGACCTCGCCAACGCAATAGCGTACCTGGCAAATCAGTATTTTTCACAATATATATGTATTATTGAATTCATGTAAAAGATCATATTACAATTACAGTATTGTGGAAAAATTCACGTTCACAAATGAATTATTTTTTTTGCATGCAAACCTTAAATAATTTTTGTGGTCAAAAACGTTCAAAAAATGATTTGATTGTTACTCATGAGCATTTTAACAATAATATCTTTCTCAGAGCAACGAGCTAAAGAAAAAACAGATTTTTCGAGGAATGGATTGTTCTGTGTCTTCTCATCATCAAAACATGCTCGAGCAATAATCAAAACTAATCAAATCGTTTATTGATTGTGGTTTGTGGGGTGAAGAACGAATTCATTTGTAGTAATGAAAACCTTTAACAAAAGGACATACTAGTAATTATATAAATAAATGTTTGCTAATTTACATTTAAAAGTAATAAATAAAGAAAACTATGTTGACTGATATGTTTTATTAATTCTTTATTTTTCATAAATATATTAAAATACAAATTGATACAAACAATAATAGAACATGTTTTTATACTTTGTATATTGTTTCATATTTTTAAATAATTGAAATTTTTATAGGTCTGAAGATCGATTACCTACATCAGATGAAATCTGTCTGTTAAGGAAATCAATAAATGTCCCTATTTTATATGCAATCACATCACAGAAAGGAGTTTCATATTATCAAATTGAAAATGTGTGTTTACCACAATTAGCTATCAGGGATCCGTTCTCTTTATGACAATGTAACATAAAGAAGTTAATATACAATCTTTTTAGTTATTTTTCAGTTGTTATTTGGACCACTGTTAACTGATTAATTTCATTTTTAATATTATAGTAGTACACAATGGTTCTGCTTGTTGACTGAGCATTCACTGTGCATTAAAATAAGAACAGTATGATTAGAACCTTAGATATTATATATTATGTATATATATATATATATATAAATATAAATATAAATATTTTTACTCTAGAGTGTAAACAAGTGCAACAAAAATGGTAATACGAAATATAATGTTCATGAATAATTGACTAGAAGTTTGTTGAAAATATTATTTAGTACATGAAAGAGGTAGGGACAAATTAAATATTTTTTAATGTATCAGAGTAGTTGCAAAAAGATTACTCTCTGTGTGTGGACAAGTATGAAGCTGAATGTTCAGTGTAGTCAGGTTCATTACAGCAATAGTGATCGGGTATCGGTCAGAGCACTTTTTCATGTACCAAGTATCATATCGAAATAAATTATGCAACATTAACTTCAAAATAAGTTAAAAAATGAATGATTGTTCGAACATGAGAAATGAAATAAAAATGAATCTGATTGTTCGAACATGAGAAATGAAATAAAAATGAATCTGATTGTTCGAACATGAGAAATGAAATAAAAATGAATCTGATTGTTCGAACATGAGAAATGAAATAAAAATTAATCTGATTATTCGAACATGTGAAATGGAATAAAAATGGAACTTTAAAAATTATATATTAATAAACAAATCTTTTATTTTTAAATTATATAAATAAATTTATATACAAAAAACAAAGCTATATATACCACATCCAACAAAAGCAATATTTTTTCTTTTTGAAATAAAATTCAAAACATTGATCAGTGCATAATCCGACATTACATTCCTTACATTTGTATCATTCCTTTCTTTTTTATGTTTTGTGCATATAACACATCTCTGCTTTGACAATTGTAAAAGTCACTTCTTGACCTAGATGTTTGGATATAAAGCATCTCTATTAAGTGAAAGAGGAAGTTGTCAGGATATCTATTATTATCTCCTACGTGTACTCAACATTGTGGATATTTCTTTTAATTTTTTCTATTAACAAGAGGTGAAATTTGCTAAATCTTTTCTCTTGAACCATTATCATTGAAAATATTAAATGCATGTGTCCATTTGACAAGTTAATTGTTTTTGCTGAATGCATATATGTATGTTTCATCTGCAATAGATTGTTTTCACTGAAATATGTGTATCATTTTCAGGTTAGTAAGGTTTAAATTTAATAGAATTTTAAGTTGTATAATAAAGTAATGACTTTCTATATCAGTTATAATGATTATAGTTGTTACAAAAGATTGTACATTGTAGAGAATATGTTTTTTACGATGGAAATTTTGATACAAATCATTTTTTTTATAAGAATATTTTATTGATTTATAGTCTTATTTATGGTCTTCAAAACAATTTATATATATTATTGATACATTTGCAAAGTCTTACAACTCAGATTGGTTTAATTTTTTTCTGCATACATACATACATATATAAACACGGTCACAGAATTTTAAGAAACATTTGTTTTAAAATACTTTCACGTGCATTTGAAAAAGCTCTCCAATTACACTGCTGTGTAAAATAATAAGCACACACACCACTGTAAAAAGTTTCTTGCTTTCTTGCATCCTAATGATCACAGAACTGTAAACTTCACATTTTTTCTTTTAAATTGAAGTAATGGTATCAATTTGAATAAAAACAGTGCAAATAGTGTTGACTATAAAAAAAATAATAATTTAAAGAAATGTACCCTATAAATGCGAGTACGAATTTCTACTTGAAGAAAACGCTACGAACCCAATATATACATATGTATGTATATAACTATGATGCACATATTTTACAAATACATGTTATCTTAGATGAACACTTACCACAAACATATTTGTTCCATTCATTACAGGCATAGTTCGCTCTATTTTTGTTGCACAATCGTATTTGGCAAGATTTACGTTCACAAGAACTTTTTTCTTCGAGTTTTCCGGAGTACAATCCATTGCTTCCCATTTGTGTTTTTGGGAAGCAGCCTCCTTTCTGCTGCTACTGCGAGTTCACTAACGAGTTCTTCGGACAATCGATACAAAAATTGTTTTCTAGTTATATTTTCATCACAAGTTTCTCTGTATAAAATCCATGCATCGATTGCTGCCAAGTCCAAAATATTATAAAATACTTGCAAGGGCCATCTACATGACCCTGCTTTCACACTATACTTGCGGGCCATTTGGTCAATCGCATCTACTCCAAACGTAGTCTCATTGTACAACGATAGTCTCAGGAACTCGTTTTCGATTAGAAGCAATCTTCACAGATTTATGTTTAGTGCTAGGAAGTAACACTTTCTTAGGAGGTTTACTTTTGTAAAGTGTTAGAACAATATTATTTGATTCATAGAGAACTGTGGAGAAAAGAGCATACAAAATGGCTATAAAAGCATATAATTCTTCAATAGTAAATTCTGTAAAATGCTATTGGCCTCTAGCTCAGTGCACGCTTTTATGTGACTCATCATTCGATTATCAATTAGAAGTCGAAATCCACTACTAACATTATCAGGCATAATATTTCGCTTCGCATAAGCAGTTGGGCCCGAAGAGTCCCTGAATACGGTATATGATGGAAATCTACCAATACGACCATCCACTAATTTTTCCCATTCAGTACCGTCGGCAGCAATGTCCACCTACTAGCTTTTTTCGGTTTCGCTATTCAATTCAGTATCTGAACAAATACGCAATCGATTTCTGCATTTGTGGCTCTTTTGTGGAATTTCATCTTCACTCTCTGAATCTTCATTTCGTCTTCTTCATCTTCACTCTGTTCAATATCTCGTACTTCGATTTCATCTTCAGCTTCTTCAAAGTCTGAAAAATCAGTTTTATTTTCCACGCAAGATATGTCTTCTAAATCATTATCACTTGAATTAGTGTCCGAGCAGTCTTCATTTATACTAGTCAGTTTTTTCAATTCTTACAATAATTTTTTGCTTCCTGGAAATCGTTTCATAATTGCCTAGGATATACCGAAAATAAATTTTAATTCGTTGTAAAAATATTTTTATACGTTTTTCACAGAATGCACTCTTCAACAAGAACTTTATCACATTAGAAATACAACTGATAATTATTGCGTCCTGATTACATCTACTTGTTGGAGCTATTAGTTCTAAACTGAAATAAAATCATAATCGGAACAAAATAAATCCACTTATAACGGTTGGAGTGGGGGGTTGTCGGGGTTGCCATATGAAGGTTGTAGTTTATTCAATGTAGTCTTTCTATGACAAATGTTCTTCAAATTTTCAGGAAATGTCTGCAAGCGATGTATAAATGAATGTAAATACATATTGATGTCTATCCTTTCATAGATGGTCCATAAATTATTATGGACTTTGAAATTGCTAAGCCCCTCATCCTGACGGGCTTTGGTATAATTAGGTATAGGTCAGACAGATGCTAGAAGTTAACACTAGATTTACGGAACCCGTCAATTTGACGGGTTTCTGATTTTGTGCTTAAAAATTCCGAACGTAATATTATTTTCTAGTTATTATATATTGGTTTTCAATGATACAATGTAGTGAACATATGTCTCCACTCATTTTATCCGAAAGACCTATATTTTCTTATTTGTATATGTTGTATACCTATTTTTACGAAAATACGTTAAATTGACGGGTTGCTTAATTTTCAATCAATCGTTTCAATTGTTGCGGAATAACAAAAATAAAAATTAGAATTAGTAAGGAAAAACAAAATAAATAACGGCTGTTTAGCAGCGAGCACGTAAACGAACAGCTTTGAACTATTTACAAAAAGAGCAAACCTTATCATATCACGAATGATCATTTCAACAGTGCAGTTTGCAGAGAAACGATGTGATATTTGGAAATTTAGTGAGGCTGAACTTGTTATTTATAATACAATCGGAGCAAAGCGAGTGATTATTTCAAAAGTGAATTTTGCAGAAAAGGAAGCGGAGTTTATTTACTAGACAAAGATTTGAATTGTTCAAGATAGTTTGAAAATCTATCCGTAAAGAAATATTTTTTTACATTTATGTTCTGCCTACTTGGCTAGGTATTATGGACAAGTCTCGAAAAGATAATGAATTGATAAAAAAACTAACCAGTATAGATAAACACCTATCTGGATCGGATTCTGATGCAAGTGTTACCGAACTAACGTTGATTTCTGTAATATGGGACAGATTTATCCAAAATAGTTAGGCTTGTTATAAGCATGCCATGAACATTACAATCGATGAATAATTGTTCACAACTAAAGCTAGATGCCGATTTACACAGTACATGCCAAATAAGCCCGATAAATTCGGCATTAGTTTTGCTTGGAATCGGACGTTACAAGCACATATCTTATAAATGGCTTCCTATATTTAGGGAAAGACGAAATACGACCATCAAATTACCTTTGAGCGAATTCGTTGTGCTGAAGCATGCTGAACCATATTTAGGCCGTGGAAAAAAATATTACTACTGACAACTTTTTCACAAGCATTTCCCTTGAAAAAAAGTTGTTTGCAAAAAAACAACTCTTCTGAGGACTTTACGCGCAAACAGAAGAGAATTGCCAAAAATTGCAAAGGCTAAGGAGGATGATATGATCAGATTTTCCGCAAAACTTTATAAATCAGATGAGTACGTTCTCACAGTTTACAAATCCAAGCCAAACAAAAAGGTATTATTGCTCAGTTCTAAACATTAAAATGTCAAAAGAGAAGCTAATGCTAAACGTGTCCCTGAAACAATCATATTTTACAACAAAATCAAGTTTGAGGTGGATGTTGTAGACCAAATGGCTAGAAAATATAGCGTGAAAGCAGGGTTCCGTAGATAGCCCCTTCAAGTGTTTGACAACATTTTAGATTTGGAAGCCATCAATGGCTGAATATTGTACAAAGAGACCACTGGAGTAGACATGTCTGGAAAGAATTTTATTTTTCCACTGGCTGAAGAACTAGGCATTGATCTTCGCGACGAACCAAATACTAGTTCCAATTCAATTATACAAAATCTTAATGTACGAAAGTCTTGCCAAATCGGATTATGTAAGAAAAATAGGTCTAATAATATTTATATTGTGTGTAACAAGTATGTATGCGGAAAATGTACATTCAAAGTGGAGTTTATATGTAAAAAATGTACTGAATAAAACTGTTAATAAAAATCTATTGATTTAAGATAAAAGGATTTACAAAAAAATGCATTTTAATTTACCCGTCAAAAAGACGGATTTCAGTAAAAATAGGTATACAGTCGATACCCGTAAATCTAGTGCCAAAGTGGCTGAGTGAAAATTGAATAGGAATATGTAACTGTACTTATACTTTATACTAACATGTTTAAAGCATGAAATCTGAAAACCGTCAAAATGACGGGCTTGGCAGTTCTAGTATTAATTGAATGAAAGAATTATGAGAACGATATTTGTTTAAAAAAAGCATAACAATCATATGCTATACAATTTTACCATAATTTCACTTGAAACGCCAATAAACTGCTGAAAAATGCAAATAAAACGATTTCAATTCATTGTGCAATTTGTTTAAACAGTCACTGACATTGTTTATTTAGTGCAAAATCATATGGCGAAGCAAACGAATCCATCTGTGTGGTGAAAATGCGTTTTTTCAACTATAAAATGCAAACGAATCGGCGCGAATACTGTCCGTTCGCGTCTGATTCGGACGGAAAATATTTGGGATCAACCTTCCATTCTATTTTATAGGTTTAACACTAGCTTTACGGGTATCGACTGTATACCTATTTTTACAGGAATACGTCTTTTTGACGGGTAAATTAAAATGCAATTTTTTGTAAATCTTTTTATCTTAAATCAATATATGTTTATTAACAGTTTCATTCAGTACATTTTTTACATTTAAACTCCACTTTGAATGTACATTTTCGGCATAAATACTTGTTACACACAATACAAATATTATTAGACCTATTTTTCTTATATAATCTGATTTGGCAAGACTTTGGTACATTATGATTTTGTATAACTGGCAATGAATTGGAACTAGTATTTTGTTCGTCGCGAAGATCAACTGCCTAGTTCTTCAGCCAGTTGAAAAATAAAATTCATTCTAGATATGTCTACTCCAGTGGTCTCTTTGTACAATATCCAGGTATTGATGGCTGCCAACTTTAAAATGTTTTAAAACACTTGAAGGGACCATCTACGGAACTCTGCTTTTACACTTATTTTCTAGCCATTTGGTCTACAACATCCATCCCAAACTTTTTTTTTTTTTTGTAAAATATGATTCTTTCAGGGACATGTTTTGCATTACCTTCTATTCTGACTGTTGAGTATTGGGTACATCTGCACTTAGCATACTGATTATACAAGATTATTATATACAAGATACTTTATCTATGCTGACGGTGTCGTTGTATATGAATAGCAACGCAGTTGTCGACTGTTTATTGTAGTGTACGTATGTGGTAGCGCAAGAATATAAAGAGAATGTATTATTAGTATATGAATAAATATTGTTGTAATATATGAAATGTTAATTATTATTCATCCTCGTAAATCCCAAAAGGCAATTCTAACACTGATAATTTTATGTTTAGAACTGAGCAATAATACCTTTTTGTTTGGCTTGGCTTTGTAAACTGTGAGAACGTACTCATCTGATTTATAAAGTTTTGTGGAAAATCGGATCATATCATCCTCCTTAGCCTTTGCAATTTTTAGAAATTCTCTTCTGTTTGCACGTACAGCATCCAAAAAAGTTGTTTTTTTTTGCAAGCAGCTTTTTTACAAGGGAAATGCGTGTGAAAAAGTTGTTAGTATTAATGTTTCTTCCACGGCCTAAATTTTTTGCTTCATACGCCCTTCGGACATACAAAATCGCTAGAAAATCACGTAATTGTGATTTTATAACTGTCTATTTTTTTTAAAAAACTTTATGCGCCTCCATTTCAGTACATATTTTGATATACTCAATCATACCTTCATCAATTATCAGTTCAAATGCACTACTTACATTGCCAAGCATGATATTTTTTTTTGCGTACGCAGTTGGTGATGGCACATCTTTGAACATACTGTAAGCTGGTAATCTACCACAACCTCTACCTTCTTCTAATGTTTTCCATAAAGTTCCATCAAGAGAACGTTCGATCGAATTGTCTTCATTACGACAGGTATCAGCAGCTTCTATGTCACTTTCGATCTCAGGATCTGAAATAATACGCATCTTTTTCTTTTGTGACATACGTTACGAAGATTTTCATCATCACTGTCGTCAGAACTTTCAGTTTTGTTGTTCACGTTGCTAATTTCTTCCTTGCTTTCGCGTAGTTCGGTAACACTTGCATCAGAATCCGATCCAGATAGGTGTTCATCTATACTGGTTAGTTTTTTTATCTATTCAATATCTTTTAGAGACTTATCCATACTACCTAGCCAAGCAGTCAGAACATAAATGTAAAAAAAATTCTTTATGGATAGATTTTCAAACTATCTTGAAAAATTCAAATCTGTATTTAGTAAATAAACTCCACTTCCTTTTCTGCAAAATTCACTTTTGAAATAATCACTCGCTTTGCTCCAATTGTATTATAAATAACATGTTCAGCCTCACTAAATTTCCAAATATCACATCGTTTCTCTGCAAACTGCACAGTTGAGATGATCATTCGTGATATGATAAGGTTCGCTCTTTTAATAAACAAATAGTTCAAAGCTGTTCGTTTACGTGCTCGCTGCTAAACACAGCCGTTATTTGTTTCGTTTTTGTTTTTCCTTACTCATTTTAACTTCATTTTTGTTATTCCGCAACAATTGAAACGATTGATTGTAAATTAAGTAAACCGTCAATTTGACGGATTTTCGTAAAAATAGGTATACAACATGTAGAAATAAGAAAATATAGGTCTTTCGGATAAAATGAGTGGAGATATATATTCACTACACTACATCATTAAAAACCAATATATAATAACTAGAAAATAATATTTATATGTTCGGAATTTTTAAGCATGAAATCAGAATCTCGTCAAATTGATGGGTTCCGTAAATCTAGTGTTAAGCTTTGATTTGGTACTTGTTTCAATAGTGATTTCGATACCTGCCGACAGTTATATAAAAAATCACCTTTCTAGAGGGTTGGAAAGGATTAAGGGTAGGGGAGGAGGTTCCACCCCCTTGCTTGCACGTATTATTAATCGGTATCTATTCAATGGTAACTTTTTCATTAGTGATAATTATACATAATTTTGCCACTGAAAAAATACCGAAAGTGGCAATTTTTTCAACCCGTGAACAACATCTTTTCCACCCGCTCGATTCTGTGTAAGTCTACAACCGAGCTCTCATTTTATATGCATATCACTAGTGATTTCGATGCATGTATCGATTTCGCTGACGACGCTTGGACGAGGAGGGTGGGTATTTTGAGATGAACTAATTGTAGTTTATAGTTCACCTCAATAAAAAGATTTTATTCGAGCAGTCATCGTAAATTATTGCTGGTATTAGTTCTCGAATCAAAACACATTTCATTCAACCTGTAAAGTAAGAATAGAAATATGCTAAATGTTAAATAAATATTTATTGCTGACATACATAATTGAAAGTAAATTACAAATATAAATATGTATATATAATTTATTATTTAATACATATTAATTTGGACTAACAATGTGCGTTGTATTGGAGCATATAGTGACTGTCGAGGTTTTCACAAATTACTATAATATTTTTCGATTATCCAGTTTTACTTAGCCCCTCATTGGCACAGATAATCGAGGTTTTACTGCGTGTGAATCATACATACATACATATATAAAAAAAATATATATATACATATATATATATACATACATACATATATTATATTACATAAACCATTTTCTTTAATACACAAACATTTTCAAAATAAAAACAAATTATACATGTGAGTAAAAACAGAACAGACAATTATTTAATTAGAATATCTAATAATGTAAAAAATATCTCTATGTCAAAGCAAGTCATTTTCCAGATGATATCAATGATAAATCAATTTTTTTCACTGTCAATTATTCATTGCACATATTTATATTCGAATCAAGTTATTAATAATACCAAACGGTAATATTTGAAAAAAAATGAAGACAAGTCAATCTTCGAATTTAAAATATAAATCAATGCAAAATACAAATATAAGTATCGTGTACACTTTCATAAATTTTATATATTAACACTTTGCCAACATAACCATTATCGTTACTGATTTCACAAACGGCTTGTAAATTATTCGATTGTTCTTGTTACAGTTTTCAAGAACTGATAAAATTATACAGTTATTGTTAAGGTTGTTTAATATTACTTCGATGTTTTCTGTTTGTACTTGTATATTGGTACCGTGTATTCGGTGGCCATAAAAAGAGCAATGTTTTTTAGTCAAGTCAGTACAGAGTGTGTCTAACTTCAGTGCATGGCGGCATTGGTTCAAATTGAACCAATCAAACCGCAGCATTTTCAGTATGACGTGATCATGGCTAGCATGGATTTGAAAGTTGGTCGAATTTAAACATTTCAAGCCGTTCTCGCTGCTTATTGTTAGTACTAGCCCTACGACACTCGCTTATGCTGCCAATATATTCCTCTGGCTAGGGAATGCAAATACCGTATGTCGGACCTCGGACCACTCACTCACTCCTCGGTTCGCTCGTGTCGCACTCATTCTTTACGTTCGCATTACATTTTCCTCTGAGTGGACGATCAGTACATGAGACATTCCGAGATATTTTAAAACTCGCGCTCAGTAGTACCGATCTAGGTCCATTTTCAATTTATTTTAAGGTGATCGACATCCCTGGCGTCTCCTATATATTTTTATTGATTACCGCATATTTGAAACTTCGTGAGTGGCTTCATTTTGAAGAGTCTACCACACTTTTCCTCTGTGAAAAGTAACGCTGCGTTTTCAAACGCGTTTTTTTTGCCGGACTGGCAATACGGCGCAATATTTTCATCGGACACGGCAATATTCGGTGATAAAATACTCATCTATCACGTGTGATTTTTGGCCGACACGTAGTAATCACCATACCGGTTATTGTAAAAACCACATTTATTTATTAAACAATCTAGCAAAAATTAAATCTACATATATATATATATATATATATATAAATATATATATAAATATATATATATAAATAATTATATATAAATATATATATATATATATATATATATATATATATATATATATATATATATACATATATATATATATATATATATATATATATATATATATATATATATATATATATATATATATATATATATATATATATATATATATATATATAAATATATATATATATATATATATATATATATATAAATGAATATATATTTATATAAATATATACATACATATATATATATATACATACATATATATATATATATACATATATAATATATTGTTGAATTTTTAATGCTTTGTCTGATTTACTTCTAATATATATTTTTTAAAAAAAGTAGGAAAAAATGAGCTGTAAGATAATTTACAGTAAGTGTGAATTGTATGTCTTATTGAAATTTATGTATCGTATTAGCCCATTATATAAAACGAGGTTTTCCCCCCACATACTTTCATTAAGAAACCATGATCATCTTATATTCTGATCTTCAGAAGTTTGGGCTGGCACGCCACTGTACGCTTTTTAAACAACAGACTATCGAGCTATAAATATGTATTTGTATATTTTATAAATATCAATTTTTTTAGCAAACGTAATTCAACATTTTTTTTAGTTTTCTCTGGTGAAAACCGCGTCCGGTCTTATATCTTTCTATCGATTTCTTTGGGAAAAGCTGCGACTTGTCTTATATTCGAGCTAATACGGTATTCGTATTCACATATGGATATCTGCAATATGACGTTCTCTCTTTTTACGGCCTTGCTACTCACAAACTGCGAAAAAAGGTAAATTTCGATTAACCCATTCAGCGCCGCTGTTAACATTAATTTTGGAATTTTTTTCTGTGCTAAAAACATTTTTTTCCAAACTCTTAAGTAAAAGTAAACATTGATTCAATAGCAATGTAAAAAGTGTAATTTTTTTCTCCACCCGAAGTGTTTCAGCAACTATAACGGCATTTGATTCGGACTTTAATAAAATAAATGATTTTAGAATTTAAAACAGACTAGTTTTTATTCACTTTTGAAATACATATAAATATATATATATATATATAGCTTTATTGTTCCAAAAAACCTATTTTTCTTGCTATTATATCCGATAATGTTTTCCTATAAGAGTATGGGTGAAAATATTGAAAAATCAAATCATAATTTCTTTTAAACGGCACTAACAATCGATTTCAAATTTTACTTATAACTTGAAAATGTAAAAATAAATAACTTTACAAATTTCCATCAACTTCTAAGTATATTTTTTTCTGCAACTGTTCCATACATCTTTAACTGATCTTGTTTTTGACTTGTACTCTTCATGTATTAATAAATAATAGTAGAAATAAGAACGCTCGTTAGTGAAAATATTTGGTATTTCAAATAAATATAAAATGTTGTTCTTAAAAAATATGAATTTCAGTACAGATATATATATATATATATATATATATATATATATATATATATATATATATATATATATATATATATATATATATATATATCAAAACTTCTTCAAGTGTCTTATTCGTATTAAACCGGTTAATATTTGTATTACTAGCGCAGTACCAATTGATATTATCAAGAAAATCTGAACTGCAAATATATGATCATTTATGAAAATTAATACATTCCATAACAACACTAAATTAATACTGGTAATAAGTTTTTATTATGTCACATATATGTAAATACAGGAACATGTTTATCATTCTGAAAATGTCCCAAGAAAATATATGAAATTAACTCGACAACCACTATAACAAAGAATTTGTAACAATAAGTTATACATAATTTATTATAATAAATACATAGGAGATCATAACAGGTAAGTGTTTGAGTAAAGTATTGATTCTAAGAAGTAGCGCTCATTCATTGTACTATGAAAAAAAGGTCTTTTGAAGTTGTGTCAATTTCATCGACTGGTATCCATTCGATATTCGTATTCCCAAAATCGAAATAATTCTTTGTATTATTTGCACGATACACATTTTGACAATTAAATACTTGTTTGAACAGTTACAAATATCCACCATCGATTAAAACTCGTATCAACATATATGTAATTATTTATAGTCTTCAGTAATGTTATTGTTGCTTAACCGTTTGTGTCAGGAGTCAGTACACAATTCTTACCGAACAGTGCCACGCGGCGCGATAGCGCTTGTTTAACATGACCTCGACAAATGCCAATCGGCGCGATCGCGTTTCTGACTGACGATGCGCTACGACAATCCGAGCGTACCATCAATTGAGCATCGCGACTCGATGTAGTGGCACTATTCGGTACAACTTGTAAACAGCGCGATCGCGCTGCGTGGCACTAAAACGGTTAAGAACTCTGTCTCATACCAGCAATAAAAGAAACATTTTGCTTGAATCTATTGTAACTGAAACTTTCATATCAAATATATTAAAATCACTGAAAAATCACGTTACATGTGTATACTTTTGTTTATGTTGTAAAATAATGTACCAATTCAATATCAAATAAATAATTTATCTAACTAATCGACATTTTTTTACAAAATAAATAACAAAATCATAGTGATCTATAAACAAACACATATCTGTTTATGTTAAATGATGTCACCGTAAATGTATCCACCAATCACATTCGACTATTTTGAAGTTTGTAACTGATCAGAAGACGATCGCGCTTTTTGTATATATTTTGGGAATACAAGTTTCGAATAAATTAAAAGTGTACAAAATCATTAATACTAAACATAAATAACATAGTTGTTTCATGTTTCGGAGAATAATTTCATCTACATTAACATTCATTTTGTTAATAGTTTAAAGGAGGTAGTATGTTAATTGAACTGAGTATTCGATAGTAATAAATTATTTACATATATATATATATATATATATATATATATATATATATATATATATTAAAAAGGACATCAAGAGATACATTAAATAGTATTGTTTTTAAACAACAATTCGGATTATGGCCAAATGATTATTTTTTTAGATAGACAAGCAATAAAAGTATCTAGTAATTTAGGTTAGGCGCCCACTTGCGAATTTTTGTAGTACTGCATGCGGTTCTGCTATTTTTTTGTATTGGATTAGATCAGTGGTGTCAAACACGAGGCCCGCAAGGCTCAATAATGCGACCCGCGGACCAAAGCTTGAAGTCGATTTTATTCAAATACAAAAAAAGTAACATTCAAATGGAACTGATTGAAATTCAGTGTAACACTGTGCTAAAAGAAAAGTATAATGAAGTCGGTATTCTAGATTTTTATTTGTACTTGCCAGAACATTTTATTGAAATGTGTATGTTTGCAGCAATAATCTTGGCAATGTTTGGTAGTACATACATGTGTGAACAATTATTTTCCCTTTTAACCGTTTGCGGACGAGAACTTTTCCAACTGTATTTCTCACTGGGTCGAATATACTTTTTGTGTAAAGTGAAATTATGTGCTGAAGAGTTAAATAAAATATGCTGAGTAAAAGGTATTGTGTTTAATTGAATTTTTGATTTTATTGGAGAACAATAACAATTATTTGAGAATAAAAATGTGGTTTAGTTTTCGTATGGGACGGATAACGAAATTATTTTTGGCCGTTTTAAGGGTGACATTCGACTGGAAAGGGTTAAAGCCTAATAAGACTTTACACGGGTCAAGATTGACATATGAACATTTAACATCTATGGTAAAAGTATTATTATAACAATAAAAAACACCCGATATTGATAAAACAGTTTCTGCTAAAAGATGCCAAGTTTCCAGCAAAAAATATATATTTTTTAATTTCTCTAATTTAAATTTATTTTTTAAAAACATTCATTGAAGAAGAAAGAAATGTAAAATTTAAATGTGTTGTTTTCGAATATAAATTCCGCCCTCTAAATTTTTTTGGGTGACTTTGTTTCCTCGGGCTCGCAGACTCTTAAATTGAATTTGGTGGCCCGTGTTTATATATGTGTTTGATACCACTGGATTAGATGAGGGATCGTACACGAACATTTCTGCAGCTCTGCCAGCAATTCCCGACTATAATTTAGCAGTACTGCATAACAATTTTGCGGCGTTACTCGTGGGATTTTACAAAATTTATTATATTTTATTGAAACATTGCTAACACATTGCGTACCGGAAAAGAGAAATCTCATACCTTGATTTTCAGTTTAAGTTGTTTTCTGAAAATTAGTCGGGACGCAAATATGTTAAATACTATTTAATTTCACGGTTTGAACTGTAAAACTGAATTACCTTTTGTGACTGAACCATTTATCATCAAAATTGAAAATGCACAACTTTTTGGGATAGTAGTTGCAAAAAAAACACAGCAATAAAATTGAAAAAAAAAAGAAAACCTTGGACGAAATATATTTAGTATGAACATATTATTAAGGGTACCGGAAAATAAACCATTATTTTATATTCCGTTGTTTAAGTTAGTTTATGTCCATACACGGTGGAGTGAACACCTTCGTAAGTTTTTTTTTCAGAACTATTTATTGACTTTATTTCCTGTACAATAAATCTTATTTTATTATTAAATGTAAAATGTCAGAACCTGAAACCAACGAAGAACACTTAAGACATTGCATGCTCTTTTTCTATGATCAGGGACTGACTGCCACCAAAGCCGCAAAGACCATTAATGAAATTTACGGGTAAGTCCCGACGGTAAACACATGCCACTCTTGGTTTCGAAAGTTCAAATCGGGTAATCGGAATTGAAGGATCCCGCCAAATCATGACGACCTTCGAATTTTGAAATTCCTGGTCCCAGTGCAGGAGCATTTAAAACGGATCGAGAAAGTGAACAGGATGGGTGTTTGGATACCACATGAATTATCACCAACTAACACAGAAGAGCAGGTGAACAAGTGCAGTTCTTTATTAGGGCAAAGAATTCATCCTTTTTTGCTGTAACTCGTAACTGATGGCGAGAAATGAATAGTCTATGACAACATGAGTCAAAAAAAAACAATGGATTTTGAAAAATCAAACACTGATTTCGACTCCTAAACCAGGGTTAACGTTACGAAAGGCCCTTCTGTGCATTTGGTGGGATATACGCGGGATCATTCATTTTGAGATGTTAAAACCGAATGAAACAATTACCTCAGAGGTGTGTTGTCAACAATTAGAGACCAAACCAAAATTTGAAGGATAAAACGACCAAGTTTAGTCAGCCGAAAAGGAGTAATTTTTCATCATAATAACGCAAGGCCTTATACAGAAAGAATGACCAGCGAATAAATTCGAGAGCTGAATTGGGAAGTTATAGCACACTTCGTTCCTTCCGTTATCATCTCTTTCGATCTATGGAAGACACTTGAAGACATGAAAAATAAGAGACAATCCGGCCAAAATAGAAAATCACTCAGTCAACTATTTTGGAAACAGGTATTTTTTATAAAAAGGAGATTGAAAATTTGCAAAACAAATGGGAAGTGGTTATTAATAATGATGGAAATTATACTTTATATTATGTAATAAAAATTAAACAAAATAATAAAGCTTTATGTTGTATTATAAAATAATACAACATAACTGTTTACTTTCCGGTACCCTTGGTAGATTTTTTTTATCAGTAATGGAAGTGTGATAACTTCAATTTCTAAATTCGCCGATACTGATACAAAATACATACTAATCATAGAAAACCGCTCTGCAAAAACGCTCTCGTGGACGCCTATCTGTTATTCATACAATGAAACACTATGTTTAACATAATGAACACCTTTAAACTATTAACTGGTTCTATAATTAACGTGTGTATGTATATATGATCTACTGCGTAAATAAATACATTTGATGAGGATTAGTACAATTTATAAGGTAACTAAAAAGAAAACCGGCTTGTAATGACTATAGGTTTAAACAGAGATTCAAAATATTCATTCATAACAGAAGTAAATATACACATTATCATTCAATATAAATAACTTATTTCCTATATTAGGTAATACACAAATTAAACTGACTAGAATTAGAATTATTATTAATATAAATATATTATCTTAAATAAAAAGTAACGCTGAAATTATGTGTGAAGGAAACTTATTACCCGTTTAAATTCATCAATTTGTTTCATACAGTGTATAAAAAGACTCATCGTCGTTCATCCGTAAAAAGTGTGTTCACATGCTATTTTGTTATTCGTTTAAAGTACGAAACTATAATAAAGTGGTGAGTAGTGCTTCTCGAGAATCTTAACATACTTCGGTGGTGTACTCTTCAATATTGTATACTCTTGAACTATTTTACATTATATATATTAAAATTTATCTATTATAAAGTAGGTTTTGATATGTTTCTTTTTTTTGTACGTGATTAATGATTCCACTAGAATACTACTTTTATTTTTTTTTTGACCTTGTTGAAGAATAGAAAACACGGAAGTTTGCTTTCACAGAGGAATTGGTTTTTCATCTCACGCACGTCAAAAAAATACGATCAAAAATGTCCAATAATCCAATAATAATCATTGACACTTTCTGATTGTTGCTTATAGGCTTATTTCGATGGCGACTCCATCATTTTTAGATCGCCAAAGTACAGGAAAATATTAGATAAAAAAATAATTATTGATGGGCGAACAGGACCTAATTCTATCATATCAACTGATTGATAATAATAGGATTGTTTATTATAATTATCGTCGGAAGATAGCGGTCGATTATTAGTACTGTGAAAGAGGTCTATTTGTAGAGTCTAGTATGTGATAATTCTAACATTCACGGTAATGACATGAACTATGAAAAACCGATTAAAGGGAACAATTATTTTCAAACGTTCACTAATTGTTAAAAAATAATTTTTCAACGGAGTCGACAATAGGTAGCGATAGCTGTTAGACTTTGTATTATATTAAGATTGTATAAACTTTGTATTGTAAATATGATTATGTCAGAAAATAATTTCAGTTAAGAGACTGAAACCAGTCTGAGCAAAAACAGACACCTTTGAAAACATCTAAGTTCAAGAAGACCACATTAACAAGGCACCACGGATAAACCCATTCGAATATATTCCAGAAAGAAGAATCACCTTTTCCTCAAAGTCTAACGAAGACTCGAGGAGGGGGACTCCAACATTCACGGGAACGACACGAACTACAAAAAACTGATTACAGGGAACGCGACAATTACTTCCAAACGTTAACTAATTGTTTAAAAAATAATATTTTCAACGGAGTCGATGATTGTATAAACTTTGTATTGTAAATATAATGATTGTGTCAGAAAAATCAGGCTGTATATCTGTGAACTATTTACTGTATTTTTAGTGAAAAGGCTAAAAGTAGTCGACAAGTGGCGACAAATCGTTGCACTTTTCTTAAACATCATTCTCTTGTCTTTAATATCTTTTCATTAAATTATATACTTGTTTAGTTTTCATAGCTCTCTTCGATAGTTTTATGCATAAGTTGAATGCGTGGTTAATGTTGCTTGGTCGACTACTAGTAACCTTACCTCACACACAGAAAGCTTAGTGTACATAAAAAGACAGAATAGGTGGTGTAATACGTATTTGCATACAAACAAACAAGAACACAATAAATCCATGATGCAAAATAATATCAGAAGGTAAATATTATTAAGGTAAAAATAAACATAATTAAGATATTCGGATAGTCTTAGTCCTAATACAATTCTGATACTATGATTAAAATGTTGGGTACGAATATTTTAATGGTGATGTCATCATTCTATGAGTACCAAAGCACAGGAAGTCTTTTTTGTCTTGGTGCTATGAGGATGATGGAGTTGCTATCGAAATACGCCCAAGAAACAAACAAAAATTATCAATAATACATTTGATCAGAAATATTTTTTGTGAACTATGAAATGAAAAAATAATTCATTTAAGTAAGACTTAACTGTCAAATACTATAATATCTATTTATTGTAATGTAGGATTATACTAGGATTTTCATTTTTGAGGATGTACATATATATATATATATATATATATATATATATATATATATTCAACAAGATGTACACATACAAAAAACAAAAATTTAAAGTAAAAAAAATAATACTTAATTTGATAATTTAAATTATGTACAATCGAGAAAATGTAAGAGGTTTTGGGACACATTCGAATTACTAAAAGAGAAGTGGGATGTTCAAAAATGTCGAAGAAAAAAATGACAGAATCGATATGAAAATAAATTAAAAAGTAATATTACTTTCAGTAAAAAAAACATGTTTATTTCAACTTGTGTGATTCTTATTCATTTTTTATTATAAAACGGTGGATAAGAAATATTGAATTCGGTGGGGAGTGTCGGAAAATGAAAATAATTCCATACAGGTTAAAATAAATGTTTTCTGAAAGTATTTACTTTATGACTTATTCTTATTCTCTTCTTCTTTCTCTTTCTCCTTATATATATATATATATTTTCACACACACATATATACATAAATACAGGCATATATCTGGAACTTCAGAAGTTTCGGCTAAATTGGGATATTAAGATATTTGTTTCCGCAACTATGCAAAACTGGCTATAAAAATATCAAATGTTCTAATTTTACTGGAACAGATTGTGCTTAAGCCCAAATATTTTTATAAATAAGAATCTAAAAATTTTATTCAAAAATGGCATCTCGACAATGGTCTTTTGACTTTTTTTTTAAACAGAAATAAAAAGGACTATTAAGAAAGTGATTTTGTATTTAACAAATTCTAACTGTAAACATTTAATTGAAATGATTCTTACAGCATTTTTAGAATAAGACTAAGCTATTCACAGATGTAAAAAAATGATGTAAGAATAGTGTAAAGAAATGAGCCCTTCCAAAAAATGTGTGTGATATAAACATCTAAAACAATTCATGTTCAAATCAAAATAAAAGTTAATTTTGCAGTTATGATTGTACGCTTTTGCGAAGAAATGGTTACAAAATCAGCAATTTCCTGAAACCTAACATATTATACACATAAACAAGTGAATGCCGTTCACAAAGATCAATTACGGACATTTAACAACAAATGGAAGTGAAGAATTGACACTGTCTTTGGAGTGAGACCGTAATCAGCCATAGAGGTAAAACCATAATGTATGTTCAATAGTATTTATGAGTATTTTGAGTATTTATGTACATAAAGGCCATACGTATGATTCATGTTTAGGTCAAAATAAAATCTTTATTTTTCAATTAGGAATCCCTACAAATTTGTCCAAAATTATGAAAAAAATTTAACAAACTTGGCTGTATTTGTACAGAAACAAACACTATTCATGCTTCTATTAAGATATTTTGGTAGAAAACTAATTTGTACTGAAACATGAGAATGGACCAATTTGATCAGATCATCATGCATAAAAAATTTAATAAAAGTAGTATAACTAGAAATAATAAAGATTTTTTGAGTTGTTAATGTAAAAATAATAATGTATACGTGTATATTTATTCTAAATATCTAATTAGTAACCCTTTAAATTTGTGTAACTGTTTTCAACAAAAATGGTCTTTAAACACACTTAATGTGCGGATAAATCTAAAACCACAAAATGTTTGTGTATATTAACAATGCAGAGAGATAAGTTTTTGGCATATAGCTTAAGTAACTAATGTAAAATTTCGGCTTTATACGAATGATCGACGACGATGAGTCTCGAAACGATACAAACATACAAACTAATTATTACAAAAATTAGTACAGAAACAAATTCGTTGAGGTATATAATTAGTATATCTAAAAAATATGCTGAAAGTAGTGATTTGTAAAAAATATTATATTTATATATTATAAAGTATATATTATATATGTATATTTATCTACTGGCAGGGTATGTTTAGTCAAAAAGTGTGTGAACGTTGCAACTCACCCTGTTTTAGGTTTTCAGTGAAGCTACTTATCTACAATTCTTTTGAGCATGATTTCTATATTTACGGGCATGATATTCTAAGGCAGAGGTGCTCAAATCGAGAGAAAATTTTGCATTTTTAATTTAATTTTAATGTATTTGCTACTTTTGTGCCATATTTACTTACTGAATCGTCAAAAGTATTTTTCAGTACAACATACATATTCATATATTTAAAATCAAATACAGAAAAATACTTAAAATGTGAAAAAAATAATATTAAAATGTTAAGTTCTGTGCGAATTAAATTCTGATTTAATAAACAGAATTCATAGTAGCGATTTAGAATATCTAACAATAGAAACGTTTTCAAGAGAATTGAAACCTACATTTCAAGAAACTTGTGTATTTATATATTTTTTAATAGTAGCTATGTCTTGCATCTAAATTTTATAAAATTGTACTTAATGATGTGATAATTGTAAAGCTGAAATTTAAGTAACAGTTAATATATATTTAGCATTTAATTTCAGACTGCACTGTGTTTATGTGTTGTTTTTTCATGTATATTTCAATGACAGATTTATATATGGATATCCACAATAATACTTATGATAAAGATATTAATTATCCATAATTTAAATTATAAATTTGGATTTTTACATTAAAATATTATGTAAAGTGTAACTAATTTTCTAATAAGTATTCCTATTAACACTGTAGTTATGATTACAATTTCTAGATGAAATCATATGTCAGTGAAGTTAAATTTCTGTTTAGAAAACATAGTTTTCATATAAATAATTTATACATATATATCCAAAAGAATGAATAGATAATGAACAGAATATACTTTTAAAGGTAAATTGTATTAATGTTTTTCTAAAATTTAAAAAACTGCCATTGAAATATACTATAATCGATAGTTTTCATCGCAAACAAAAAAATACATCGTGGAAATATAAAAAATTCGAGCACCTCGTTTATAAAACGAAAAAGCCAAACTCATTCACTGAAAGCATACATCGTCGATATATATATGTATATATTTACCTTCGTCATTCATCGTAAGGCTAAGAATTTTCGTAAAAGTCACGATACGTCGAACTGTTTATCGAAAAGGAACACTTCGTTGCGAAAACATCACGGCCATCCGAAATCGATGCCGGTCAGTTCGTAAAATCTTCGGTTGAACGGCCTGTAGAACTCACGTAATCTTTTCAACGCGGTTTCGGATACGTTCGGATGGCTACGTCCTTTGGTTTTTCCTAAGCAGTGAGGGCTAGATCGCGATTCCGATTTGAAAAGACACGGAAAACCTTTCGTACTGTTGAAATAGAAATGTTTTTCGGTCACGAGACGCTTCAGACCGAGAAAGTCTTGAGCTCTCGCTACTTCGGCCGCCGGATCGGATACGAGTCGTTCACCGCTCACGAACAGAATTCCCGAAAGAGGGAAATACTTCAACCACCTGGTGAGATATCTCGCGTACACTCCGAGTCTCAACGGACCCCAGCGTGTGTCGACGACGCCGTTCTCGGTTCCGTTGACGAACGCGAGTCTCTCGAAAGTCGCCATTTTCCTTTTGCTCGAAGCCTGAGCGTAATCGCTCAGAGCGCGAGTGACCGGATCTCGGATGACGACCAATAACTTCGTAGCCGGGTTCATGCGTGAGATCCTGGCGGGCGCGTCGCGAGACACCCAGTACGCGGGAGTTTTCTCCATCGTCAACTGACCTTGTACGGTCGGCGGCATTCGTCTTCTATACCATTCGAGGCCTCTTTCGTAGTACCGATCGAAAAAGTGAACTTCGCAACCGGCCGCTCTCACGTCGGGGTGCAGTCGTAAAAACTCGAGCAGCGCGCGCGTCCCTCCTTTCTTGACGCCGACTATCAACGCGGACGGTAATCTTCGGATTCCTTTCTGACGTAACGATCGATATTTCGTTTCGGAGACGTTCGGTAGAAGAGGGACCACTCGAACGCCTTCAACAGAATATATCTGAGTCGGCGGAGACGCACGCCTTACTATCGACGACATGAGGCACGAGTTGAACGTATATGATAGGTACAATGACGCGAGACCCAGCAGCAGAATGGCGAGGAGGGGTTTTCGCCACACGGACGGTACGGATTGCTCGAATCCAGAAGTGACGCCCATTGTGGTTCGATTCGGACTCGATTTAGTTCGTTTAATAATTTTGCATTATTTCGTTATTCTGATTCGATCGTTTGTGTTGTATTTTTAATTTCGATGATATGTAATATAAATGAAATTCAATTTTGATTTTTTTATATCGTTTATTAGTGATTCCGTATCAAAATAATTTATTTTCGATACTCGAAAAATAACAAACCTAACCTCGTTTATGTCCCTACAATTTTTATCAAAATATTTGTGATGTTTATAGTTTTCTCGTTCTGTCTGGAAATTCATATTTATTAAGTGCCATTTGAACATATTTGTGATGCTTCTTTAGATTGATTAGTCGATTTCTTTTAAATGTCACTTATGCTACGACATCACTTTTTTACTTAATACATCTCGTATCTTTAGATTTTAAAGCAACTTTTTCGATTAAGACACATTTATAAGAACACGTTTCGAAGTATTTCATGTTATAAATGTATCAAATTAATTTTATAATACACACCACCGAAATATAAAACATACACGCCACTGTAGTGACGTCGCCATTTTTTTTTTAATTTGCGACGTCTAGAAATGTGCATATAAACATTTTATTTAATCTAGTTGCCAGTGATTCTGTATATGTATCAGTTTCTTGTGGGGTTCTCAAAATTTTAATAAGTATGATCATATTTTACAATTTGCAAGTATTGTTCAGTGCAAGAGTTCATATACGATTTAATAGGTAGTGTTAAGAGTGCCGCATGGCGGTGATCGTGATTGAAATATATTCATGTAATATATCGTTTGAAAGGTGACAGTCACAGCTGTCATTTGAGCATCAGACGTATTTGTTTCGATTCAATTTGTACGAAAAATTTCGAAAATGGATAACGAAAAGATACGTTATGTTGTATGAATTTCGAAAAGGAGCAATCGTTGGCGCGGCAACGAAAAATATTCGGGAGGTTTATTTGGATCATGTACCATCACTTGCAACTGTGAAGAAATTGTTATTATCATTAAATTATGACGTAGACATTCGATTCTAACTCTTTAAAAATGAAAAAAGGAATTTAAATAATTGCACCAGAGTGCTGTAAAAAATACAGGTACTTTTTAATAATAACAGACATCATATATTTTTACAAAAACTAAAATTCGAGGCTTTGACTGGCTTATTGTCGATCGTAGGTTTTTTTTATAGCAATGTTACGGAACATTTTCGAATCTGCATGCTATAGAATAAAAGAAAGTTTAATATACCGAGTGTCAAGCGACATCAATCTTTATATGATATATTAAGTGTAAAAATTAATTCTGTGCCTTTAGACTGAATCAATCCTAACTCTCTTTAAATTAAAATATATTCTCGTTTTAGGATTTTGAAGTGCTAACCTTAATATTTAAAAACTATGCACCTTGGCCAAGCAGTTGACGTAACCTCACAAAACAGTAGTGGACATAAGGCGCCTGAAAAGCACTGTATCTGGCATTGCATAATTTTCACATTCCAGTTGAAAAAAATGCTGCTGAATGATTTGTTCAGCTTTGGGGGAAGGTGTTGTGATGCATAAAACATGTAAGAAATGCTAAAACACTAAAAGAAATCTGAAAATGCATTAAGACTTCATCGACTCGAAACCGCCATATTTCTTTTGACAAGTGACTCATTAGCTACTCCACAGATGGAGTAGAGTTATACAAAATAATGAGAAATACTTTGAGGATGAAATGTATTTCATTTTTCTATAAAAAAGGCACCGAATTAATTTGTACACCTAATATAATACCATTTGTGGACATTTAGTTAATAAAAAATATTAAACTGTTAATAAATTTATTTAATAATATATTAAATTTCAAGTTTTCAATATAGCAATAAATTATAAAATAATAATATTACAAAGTAATAATCATTTTTTTACATAAATACAGAAAAGTAATAAACAAAGACTGATAATACCATATGTAAGTTTGTATATTTTTTTCGAAATAGAAAATCGAGTATGGTCAAAATATACTTTGTCTTATTTGTACCATTTAGAATATAAAAATAAACGAACAATCGATTTTAATGGACAGTGTTGTAGGTTTTTGTTATTAAATTTTCTAGTTTTTTAATTTACTATATATGCAAGTATCTATGTGAGCAAAAATATATATTAAATATACTATTGCAAATACAAATTGATTATTTTCATAAATAAATTATTTTTCCATCCTAGAATCCACTAAAAGAATTTTTGGTCAAAAATGTTCAATAAATCATTATTGATCATTTTTGATTGTTGCATATATGCATTTCAATGGTGACGATATTGTCTTCAGAGTGTTAAAAGCACAGAAATCTCTACCTTATTTTTAATTCAGATTTTTTTATACCCTGGCAGTCTGAAAATGATGGCTTTTGAAGTGTGCATAAGCAACAATCAAAAATGATTAATAATGATTTATTGAACAGAACTTTTTGGTGTCTTATAGGATGAAAAAATAATTCGTGCCTGAATGTTATACATATATATACACAGACTTTTATAAAATTGAAAGATAAATAGTACTGAGTGTTTTTTTGTTTGTTGAACTAAACACTACTTCAGGCAAAGAATTTTGCAGTTACTAAACATCTATCTTCGGACTGTATGGCAGACAGAACTTTTGAGCTTGTGAATTATTTAACAGTCTAATTTTTTCCAAACTCAATATAAACTTGAATAATTAAAAATCATTTCGAAATAATGTTCACTTTTAGTGGTTACGCTGTTGGTAAGATACAATTTTTAAAACTGTCTTCAGACTTTTGTATAAAAATTTAGTATGTTCTTGTGCTCTGCTCTTATTGTCATTATTTTTTAATATGAAATTATATCGGATAAAATCATTTAAAATTCCAAATTTTGAATACTTTTGGTTTGTGTATTTTCTATACTTTTTTTCAATAAACAGAGCAATAAAAATAATAGTAGCTTTCTTTTTTCATAGATGTCTTAAAATTTCATTTCAATACTTTTTATTTTAGGTGTAAACTTTTAAGAATTAAGCTTAAAAATATGTAACAATGTTTATCTAAGATTGTCAGATCTTTATAATGGAAGTAAAGATTCAGTCACAGACATTCACCATTTATAACAGGTTTATTTTATAGCATTATTAATTATATATATATATATTTCAAATTGTATGCAATTATTTAGTAATGAATACAAATATTTTCATTAGTTATATTTTTGAATTGATTTTTGTTCATTTGGTGCTTTTACATACATTAATTAATCAATTTTATCTGAACAACGTGGTGTTTTTTGAGTAATTATCAATTTTTATGAATAAGAAAAATTGTCAAAAACAAATTATATAACAACAAAATGGACTTAATATAAACAAACATATAGTTCTAAACTTTACTTTTTATAAAGTTACGAATCAAGTCAATGAAAATTCAGAATCAAATACTAAAAAAAGAATCATTAAGGCTTTTTTATAGTTGCACTAAAAACTGTATAAGGTATCTTGAGCAATTGATGTACACCCTCCTTCAGTTCAATTTTAATATGTTTTTCCTTATACTCGACATACTTCTCAACAAAATGTTTATTCAACTCATGAATATCAGGATGATTTAGGTACTGTTCGATTGGCATCCACTCACATTTAGCTATCTCTTGATTACATTTTATTATATTACTCGATAGTGGCTTTAAACTCATGACAATGTACATATCGGAACAATCAAACGATCTACCCTGGGCATGGCGTAATGATAAAAATGAATCGAATTCAGTATCAATGTTTGTCTCTTCTTTTACTTCACGTATTATTGCAGTTTCAAGTTTTTCACCTAAAAATGAAGTATTTTAAAAATATGCAATGATGAAGTATATTTCATTATTTTGTTTACAAGTTCCATACATGGTTCAACATAACCTCCCGGCAATTTCCAAAACGGTAATTTGTTAAAATATTTCTCACGCACAACTAGAACTTCATTTTTATCATTTACAACAACAGCTCCTACACCGATCATAGTATGAGCAAAAGGTGGGATGTTGCAAGGTTCGTCGGAAAGCCATTTGTAAAGCATTACGAAATCATTTCGAGCATGGTGGTACTTGAATCCGTTCTAAAGTTTTTTTTTTTTTAAACAAAAAGGATATTAAAATATCTATTAAATTTTTTAAAACAAATCAATTTTGTCTTTACTTTTGTTAAAATAGGAACCCAGTCAGCGTGTTGTAGATCTACTTTAAACCAAATTCCACGCTTTCCATGATGTGTCCACACGTCTAATGAAGCTAAAAAGAAACTAAATCAGTAATAAGTTATTTTACATCAGTTCTCGATGAGTAATGTTTAATAGCTTTTTACCTAAGAGTTTCGAAGTGAATTTATCTTTGTCGCAACTCTCATCGACGGAATTAACCGTGATACCGTCATAACGATCCGAGGTACCTTTAAATACTGAATTTTCTACAGTAGTCGAAGTCATCTTCGAATATTTTACAATAAAGCTAAACAAAATAATTTCACTGTTAATAAATGAGTATTCCTTAAGAGATATGAATTAGTACGAACTTAACCTCAGAAGATTATAAGGAAACCTACTTTTTGTCTGGTTTTAGATGATTTAAACGTAATAAATGAAAACAACTCCTATAATGTTGATTTGACATACATGGTTTAACAACTTTGCTGCTAAAACGTCGAAATAAAAATAAAAATTGACACATTTAAAATAAGCACTAAATCATACTTTACAGTATAATTACGGCTAAAAACTCGTTTTATTTGAAATTTACTAGTATCATAGATATTCTTTCGTATTGTTATAATCTACGATAATATATGTGAAACTCTCTTATCAAATAATTATTCATTATCAAAAAAAAATGAACCAGATATGAATAAAAATTATTATATATTTACACTGACAAGAGATATTCTGACAGTGAGTTCACGTATCATTTTTTTATTCACATAAAGTTATCTATTGTGTAATAAAAGATAAATATACAAAAAAAATTAGTATTGCATATTCAAGAAACCTTGAAAATAATATTTTTTTTTGGTTAATATTGTTTCATTGATTAAGATTTTATTAAATATTACCAGCTAAACAATTGTTCTGTTGGTGATATTGTTAGAACAGATTATTCATTCAATGGTTAATATTTGACAACAATGTGTCTGATCAAGGTTGTATAACAAACTTATGAAAAATTCGTTAGTTAAAGTTTTCCCGCCTTCGATTTGAATCTATATGCTTGGTTTAAAAGCACACAACCAGTGATTTCCAATCATAGCACAGATAAAGTTCATACAGATTGCATACTCCTTAGAATAGGGGTTCTTATCCTGTGAGGTGTGCCACCCCTAGGGATAGGTAAAGGGGTTAGTGGGGAGGTGTGATTGTCCTCTATAACATTTTTGTAAATGTCTTTTTTTAGAATTTAGTTTAGATTGTACCCCGAATTTATGGTCTCATTGATCAGAAACGGCAACAAGTATTATAATCGCTCCATTTATGCGGTCTTCATTTACGCGAATTCACTTGAAAGCGGTTGAAATTTTTTTAAATTTTAAATAATAAACTAGACATCACATGTCACCACAATGCAGAAATTTATCATATTATATCACATATTGTATACACATTGTAATTATACAAATTCGGGATTTCCCCAATTTAATTTATTCAGTAATTTTATGTACAAATGTGCAGTAAGCATATGTAGTGCGATAAACGTAAATAGTTTTAAAAAATATTACCTTAAATATACTTTTAAACAAATGTTTGATTACCTGGAAGCTGATCAACAAATAACATTGCGCGACTTTTGGTGCAATTAGAATATCGCCGATGCCATCGAAAACATTAAAAAAGGATGGAAAGATTTAAAGAGCACAACCAATGAATGCAGTCTGGAAAAAATTGTGGCCAGCTTGTGTTTTCAGCTTGATAGACGATTCCAGTTTATTAGAAAAGGTTGACAACGACGTTGATTAGGTATCGGCACTAGGACAACAATTGGAAGGTGAAGGATTTAGTAATTTTAATGCTTATGATATTGAAGAACTTTTAAAATCACACGATTCTGAATTGACAACTAATGATCTTATTGAATTAAATCAAGAAGAGAATGACGAAGAAGGAGAGAAAGACGATGAAAAAGAAGCATCTTACCTGTTTACAACTCAGAACATTAAAGATTCCATACCTATGATTCAAAAAGCTGCTGATTTCATTGACAGAATAGATCATGATGGTGAAATAAGTGAATCAAGTAAGAGATTAAAAGCTCAGATCGCACCGTATGAACTCATTCTAGAGGAAAGGAAACGAGCGGGCAAGCAACAGACTCTGGATAGATTCTTTATGCCATCAAGATCGACAATCATAATAGCTACAACCGTAATGACGACAGCCGTAACAGTAGAAGATCCATCTTGTGAGAGTGATTTTGAATGGTAGGTGTCTGTAAAGATGTAAGCTTTGCGATACTTCATCTTTATGGAAATAAATGCTAGCTACATCAAAAAGTGTGCTTTTTTGTTATCAGTAACCTCTAATATAGACTTATATTTTTTAAAAAAAACTAGTTAAAACCTTTCTATCCCATTAAAAGTAAATTATTTGAGAATATGGAACAAATCCCTATTTTAAACAGCTTTGTATGGCTCCATTTAAAAAAGGTTAAGAATCCCTGCCTAAGACACTGTAATATACAGGACGCGTAAAGCGACGCAGTCAAATTTGACCCATTAACTGCGACAGGATCAATCAGTTAAATCAAAAGTATTTAATTGATTATAAAGTCGTACATGCTTAATCTTAACCTAGGAGACAGTTGTTAATTTGTGAATTTTACGGTGACTGTACCGTCGCCGGCAGACTAACCGCGTTTATTATTGTCCATAGTTTTTTTAAATTTTTCATTGTCTGTCGTGGCCGGGAAAAAAATCAAAAATCGACAGGGGCAGCCCAGTTCCCGTTTTCTAATTGCGGATGTAACTTTAATTTTTAGGGCAATTAGTAAACCATTCCGGTTTATCTTTTTTGTGGTTTAATTTTTTTTTTGAATAAGAGTTTAAAAACAACCTTGTTAATTTAGTTACAAAAATATAAATCTCTCTCTCTCTATATAATAATTATATATATATATATATATATATATATATATATATATATATATATATCATCATCATCATCTTCAGCCCCTGTTAATCCACTGCTGGATAAAGGCCTCTTCCATGATTTTCCATTTTGTTCGATTCAGTGCCTCTCTTATCCACAGTTTTCCAAGAAAGTTTTTAATATCCTTATCCCATCTGTTCATTGGTCTCTTTCTCGGTCTTTTCATATTCCTTGGTTCCCAGTCAATAATTTCTCTTGTCCATCGGTTGTCTTCTCTTCTTGCGATATGTCCCGCCCATTTCCATTTCAGACTCTTTACTCTTCTTATTATATCTGTGACTCCTGTTTGTTTTCGTATCCATTCTATTCTCTTTCTATCTCTTCTTGTTATTCCCAACATGCATCGTTCCATACTTCGTTGTGTTGTTTGGAGTCTTTGAACTATTTTGGCGTTAAGCACCCATGTTTCGCTGCCGTAGGTAAGGACCGGTAGTATACACTGATCGAATACTTTTTTCTTTAAACAGAGTGGGAGGATTGTTGATTTAAATATCGAGGCGTTTCGTCCAAAAGAGCTCCAACCCATTTTTATTCTCCTATTTACTTCTTCAGTGAATGATCCATCTCTGTTGATAAGCTGGCCTAGATAGACATATTTCGTAAATTCTTCTAAGTACTTTTGTCTTTGTATGATTCATGTTGAGGCCGATTTTTTGACTGGCATCGTTTAGTTCTTCTATTCTCTTTTGCATCTCTTCCGGGGTATTTGCGAAAATAACTATATCATCGGCAAACCGGAGATGGCTTAATCTTTCGCCCTTTATCTCGATTCCTTTGTCATCCCAGTCGAGCGATTTGAATACTTCTTCCAAGGCCGCAGTAAACAATTTCGGAGAAATTGCATCTCCCTGTCTTACACCTTTCTCGATTTTTATCTTTCTTGTTTCTTCATGTAGCTTCACCGACATCGTTGCTTTTTTATAGATGTTATCTAGCAGCTCGATATATGTGCCCTCTATGCCCTGGTTCTTCAATGCAGATATTACCGACAGGGTGGCGATGGAGTCGAAAGCCTTCTCGTAGTCTATAAATCCAAGACACACTGGTATTTGGTATTCATTTGACCGGCTTATTACTTCTCTCACTACTTGTATATGATCCATTGTACTAAATCCGGTTCTAAATCCTGCTTGTTCCCTTGGTTGGGCGAAATCTAGTTGCACTTGTAGACGTTTCGAAATTATTTTTGTAAAGATCTTATATATCGTAGGTAGTAAACTAATCGGCCGATAATTCTTCAAATCTTCTTTATCTCCTTTCTTGTGTAGAAGAATTACGGTGGCTTCATTCCATTTATCTGGGATAGTTCTTTTTTGTATACAAGCAGTGAATATATCAGCGAGAACTTTTATATATATATATATATATATATATATATATATATATATATATATATATAATAAACAAATACAGTTAATGGTTAAGTTTAATTGATTGATTCAAATGTAAAAAGTGATGTTAAGTCGGGAGAGAAAGGATTTTGTAATTTCGATTTGTTTTTATCTGAAATATTAATTGAAACAAACAAAATAAATTTAAAAAAAATTAGTATGTAGTGCCGGAGTCACTATCGCTGAGGTTTCTGGCGGAAAACGTCTTGCCTAAGCAGTGTTGTCGGGGCGTAGTGTTTGTAGGGTCGGTAAGAAAGAAATGAGCACAACAAATTTGCATGTCTTTTTATTTATTTCTCACGATGCTGATTGAATTGTAAAATTTTGTTAAAGACAGGACAATGGTACGAGTAGTACGATATGTAAGACTTACATGCAACACTTATATCTCTAGAGAACGTTAAGTCTATAGTGGTATTCTTTAAAGTTGTGAAGTCGGTTGGATCCGTGGCCAAGACCAATCTAAACTTGTCGTTCAGTAACTGTTTCAGACGATCGTTCGACGCATCAATGTTAAAGTCCCCGGTGAGCAGAAACGGTATTTTTGGGGTCGCATTGCCAGTCGCTAACTATTGTTCTGACATGTTCTGTGTAGTAAAGCATTAGTTGAAAAAGAAACATCTCGATATAGTTGAGTGGTGTCTGTTGGATGAATGTAAACTGAATACTTGAACGAATTTAAATTGGTTAGATATTTTGACTTCCACTAGTACACCTTCGTCAACATGAACATCCTATAAGCAATTGAATGCAGAATACTTGGGTATCGGCCGTCGTGGAACGGGTCTAGCGACATGAACCCTGCACATTTTCTGATTCTTGAAAACTGCCGTGCCCTGCTACGCTTCTAGCCAGTGCCATGACTCGTACTGGGCTGTGGGTCACTGCCGTCATTGCCGTGTCTGTTGCACTCTTTGGACTTAATGTGTTTAACCCTTAGCTGCCACTGTGGGTCAATAAAAAAAATATTTTTTTTTTATAAAAATAGCAATTTTTTCAGTTTTCCTGACTTACAATTTTTGTTCAATGGTCAATTTAATTTTTCAATTATATAACCTATTCCATTCATTAAAGTAACCCTTCAGTATAAACGAAAAAAAAATCAAGTCAAAATATTGTATAGGGGCTGGGGTCATATTGTCCCCATGTGGCAGCTATGTTATACCAGATAAGTGTGGCAGCTAAGGGTTACAGCCGGGTATGTAAACGATTTTATCTTTATCCATATAAGTCTCCGCGAGTGCCAAGTAGTCGGAGCGTGAAATGACTGGGTCGCTGCTTAAGTCGAAGTTGTGTGCCACCAAACTTTGAATGTTATACGTACTCACTATGAAAGACTACATTTTGTCGTCATCATCGTCGTTGTCGTAGTCAGTAGTGTATAGAAGGAATCTACAGAATTTTTCAACGTCCATTGTTATCGTGTATAGTTGGCTTCAGCGGATACACGAAACCGTTTATTTTACTCAACATTGTCACCTTTCTTTGCTTTACTAATTTAAAACAGTTTGAACACAATATGAATTGTTGAACGTCTTGATCCGTAAATTCCTGTTGTAAGGATTGCAACATAGCTGCATTTGGTCATTTTAAATCATTTTGAAACCATATGCGGCCAAAAACTCTACAAAAAGAACCCAATGTTTCATGAAAACCAATACAAACTGGTTCCTAATTTTTATTCGGTTTCGGTTTCGGCTTTTCATTCTGCAAAAATAACGGTTTCGGTTACTGAAATGAAACGGTTTTTACTGATTGCAGTTTCAGTCCTCGTTTAAAATTCACAAAAATAGCAGAGAAAGAATTGCTGAAATGTCACCCATCAAAATAACATATGTGTGGGGGCTTCGCCACCACCGGCGAGCGTCGCCGGAGGGCGGCGCAAACAGACGTTCGTACCGCGCGCTATTTATGCGGTAGAATTGGCAGTCAGTTCAGTTTGAATCAAGAAGGCTCTAAGAAGGATAACGAACTCTGTCGATTGCCTATTGTAATCAATTCACGAAAACTGGAAGTTTGATGGCGGCGCTAGTCTTGGTGAAAGGACATGCGCAAAGGCCGATGCGCACAATTCTCAGTACTACAATATCTGCTAAGAAGAGCTGATTGTGAAAAGAGGCGATTAGTGTCAACTTATTTGTTGTTACCGATTTGTTACAATTTGCTGACCGGTTGTTACCGATGGAAAAGAAAACATTGCTTTTCCTACTTTTCCTACACACCCTTTAATGCAACAAGTCTTGGTATTTTTTTTGCACACGGTAAATCATGTACTAACGAAATGAACGTAAACAAGACAATGAGAATAATTAGGGGACTGGTTGCCCGGTGGCAAGTCCCCATACACATATGAAGTCGTCCCATGTAATCGAGCTGCGCGCGAATGTAGGGATAACCTATCTCCGTCTCTCTCCAACCCAAGAGTGGGGGTAACTCTCCCACTCACACAGCTTGCCTACGTGCAAGTCAGAACGGTAGAGATGCTTAACTGATACGCATCTAACCTGTACATCAGTCTCTGGTTATATTAAATAAATATTATATTAGTAACAATGAACTGAGTCTATCATTTATTTGAGAAGGTAGGACTCTCATTACCATATTGATGGCAAAAGTACCTACACGAAACTGCAATTAATGACATCTATTGGAAAACGCTACGAACTTTTGTTCCAACCCAATATCTTTCATTTTTATCTAGACATTGTTAATATTAACCAGAAATTGAAGTATATATATATATATATATATATATATATATATATATATATATATATATATATATATATATATATATATATATATATATATATATATATATGTATGTATCACTTAAGATATCTCTTGATATTGTTGCATTCTCTGTAATTCAGTAATAACGGTAACTGACCGCTTTTACACGAAAATGGAAGATTCTTTTATTAGAGTTTAAAATTGCTAATTAAGAAATTTAAAAATGCATTAAAGTTAAAGGAGATCATATAGAAAAATACAATAGTTAATGTTGTAGTAAATCATTTAAATGTCCTATTATGTATCTTAATAGTTGTTAACGCTTTGTTTTTAGTTAGTTGCTAGCATTGATAAAACTATGTTGTTAAGGTTGCTAGCCATGATTATTTTATCACGACAACAATTAAAATATAATTGTTGTTCCGACGTCTCGTTTTAGTGAGACAGTCGCTCGATATGTTCTCGGTTGTGTAGATGCTGGATATTTGATAAATTGTTTCATGTTAACACTAGATTTACGGGCATTTATTATGTACCTGTTTTTACTGAAATCCGTCATTTTGACGGATACATTAAAATACAGTGTTTTGGTAATAACGATTAATTTTATTTCTTATCACCACATTTTTATTAACAGTATATTTTTTACACATAAATTCTATTTTGAAAGTATGTTTTCCTTACATAAACTTTTTGCACTCACGCCAAATATTATTGCATGTATTTTTTTTACAAAATTCGATTTGGCAGGAGTTCAAATTGTTATTTTGGAATTTCCTATATCCGACGACTGTTTGGAAGTAGTCGTACGATCGTCTCTGTAATCCGTCTCTAATTCATCTCTGTAGTCTCTCGCTAATTCTTCAGACAATTGAAAAATATTTTTTTTTCTCGGTACATCTAGTCCAATAGTCTCCTTTTACAATATCCACGCGTTGATAGCTGCTAATTCTAAGATGTTATAAAATACTACGGCCATCAACGGGACCCTGCTTTGACGCGACATTTTCGTGCCATTTGATCTACCATATCCACTCGAAAATTGGTCTTGTAGAATGTAATTGTTTCCGGGACACGTCTATTATCGTTCCCTATTTTTACAAATCTGTATCATAAACTGTGTAACAGTATCTTTTTTTTGACTTGCTTTTGTAAATTGTTAGAATATCATTTTCTGATTTATAAAGTCGTGTGGAAAATCGGACCTTATTGTCTTTCTTAGATTTTGCAGTTTTTGGTATTACTTTTTTTTTGCACTTATAGTCACAATTACAGTGTTCCAATCCGAGGTCACTGCTATTCTGGGAAGCGTCCAGAGGCAAGAAGAACTCGGAGTTAGGGGTAGACGGATCACTATCTGCTCGGATATTCAGGCAGCACTGAGAGCACTAGCTTGTTGTCGGCAATCCAGGGTACTCTTAGGTCAGGCCCCAAATAAGGACTGGACCAAGAGAATCTATACAAGTGGTAGATCCTTCTCCCGGTTCCTGGTGCGAATTGTCACAGGACACGGGAGATTAAGCTACCACGAACATATACAAGATCGAAGGACGGACGAGAAATGTAGATGGTGTGTGTTGGGGAGGGGGAGGAAACGAGACCCCCATTCAGATCCTTGCGGAATGTCCGGCATGGGTCAATTTAAGGCGACGATGGTTTGGGGGGTTTTCCTCACCGCGGCCGGACTAGGGTCTATAAACTCGGGAAGGCTGATTGGCTTTTGGAAGGAAGCGAGACTTCCCGAGTAGTTTTGATCAAGTCGAGGGAAGGCATAATGGACCTCGAGTCTAAGTGCCGGGAGGCAAGATAGCTTCCTCCCCCCTCAAACATAACCATAATCAACCGTAGTCACAATGTGTGCAGCTATCATTCATTTTTCTTTGTCCTCTACAATATCAGATCACTTCGTGCTTTTAGTTATCATTTGATGTATAGAGACTCTTAAGACTCTTAACATAAAATTTGTTAACCCGTCAATTTGACGGGTGTTCGGATAAATAGGTGTACTATATACAGTTTACACAAAAGTAGAAAGCCGGTGGATAAATTGAATTGAGATATATATTCATACCATTATACCAATAAAAGTCAATATAATGTTTCAAAAAATAACATTTATGTTTTCTGTATTTTTAAGCATGAAATCTGAAATCCGTCAAATTGACGGGTTCCGTAAATCTGGTGGTAACGAATTTGTTCAGTTAATATATACGCCTGCAATTCACCAACAGAAGTTAAATCTTTTTTTTTAATTTACATTCCTTCCTATCTGGGCTAGGAGAATATTTGGCGCTACCGTCGTAAATATGTTAATAGACACTAATGAACGTGAAGAACAATAAATAAGAATATTCCAGTAGATTGTTTATTGGTACAAATATAAAGATTTGCACGAGCATGAAGAATTTATGCATTTATATATAAATTAATATCGTTTCTTCGTGACTTATTAGTTTTCAGACACATTATCGTTTATTGTTTACCAGAATTAATTTCTAAAGAAAGAATAAAAATATATTTTATTCATATTTGAATTCATTCCACTTCATATCATAATCTAAACACATTCCGAGAACCGATGACTATCGTCCTGCCTTCTAAAGTGGAGAAAAAACTATACTTTTTATATTAAGCGCGCCTACGTCCTTGTCGATTTTATTATAAATCGCATTATTTTCAGTCCGGGTCGACATTGAATTTATAATGTCTTTCCTCAACCTATTTAGAACGAGACCTAGCCGACATAAACAAACCTTTAATTATATTTGTCATCATTGAACCGAAACCGATCTTTTGTTCAAAATATAATCATGTAGCGCCTGTTTCTATTTCTTCGTTTTAATGTAAAAAAATGTATACATTCTTGCTTTCACGTTACATGTCGTTGTTTCTTTTGCGGTGTATGTAAAGAATGAAACTTTCTTTCGTTTAATATAGAATTTATGGTTATGTTTTATTTAAGTGTCAGCCGTCACGAGTCATTGCGTTCGGTTTTATAACAATAATTATAATTAAATATGTTGAAATCATGTTTAAAAATGATCGATTGGAATTTATGAAATGCTCTCAGCAATGAAAAAATAGAGCGGATAGAATACTATTTACGCGCGTAGCTTCTATTCGCAGCGCATTTTCGGTATTGATATAGGAGACAATACGAGGTCAGACAATTAAGTAATGCGACCGATTTTTTTTCTCGGCCTGTGGTAACACTGCGAACCTGTAACTCCGCCACCGTAATAGCAGATCCCTACTCTCTCGATTGAGACCTTGACCACCCTCGTACGATCATTTCTTCGCCAGCTGTTTAGTGTTTTGTAACAACGCGCGAGTAGTGCATGTCACGAAAATGGAACAGAGAAATTTAGAGCAACGGTGCGCGATAAAATTTTGTGCAAAACTCGGCGAAACCGCGACAGAAACTTATGAAAAAGTGCTTAAAGTGTATGGTAGTGATGCCCTGAGTCGTAGTCAGGTGCTTCGGTGGCATGCCGATTTTAAAAAAGGCCGTGAGAGCGTCAAAGACGAGGCGCGGAGCGGAAGGCCAATTCAGTAATTTAAGGGGTGGTTAGTAGTTTAAGGGGTGGTTCACAAAGAGTTCGTATCACCTGGACAAACCGTAAATCAAGTATTCTACCGCAATGTGCTCGAAAAATTACGAAAAAGGGTGCTCAGAGTGCGTCCAGAGATCGCGAAGACTTGGGTTCTGCATCACGACAATGCTCCCTGTCACAGTGCGTTCAGTGTCTCTCAGTTTTTGGCGTCTAAAGGCATCGCAACGTTACCACAACCGCCCTATTCACCGGACATGTCACCCTGCGACTTTTTCCTATTCCCCCATATGAAAAAATTCGTCAAAGGTCGACATTTTGACTCCGTTGAAGATATCCAAGAATCTGTGACGAGGGTACTCGGAGAGGTCCCACAAGAAGTGTTCCAGAATTGTTACGAAAACTGGAAAACTCGCTGGAATAAGTGTATAGACGCGGGAGGGGACTACTTTGAAGGGAATCGCAGCGAAGTACCTTAATTTTTAAATATACTCGATTTTTGAATTTTGTCGCATTACTTAATTATCTGACCTCGTATATATATATATATATATATCATAAACATCTGAATTATTGATATTAATATTAGTAATGCTTATAGTTATTGATATGCAAATGTTTTTATGGAATAGTCATCCTTAAATTTTAGTATTATAATTACCTAATTATACAAAACGAATAAAAATTAACCAAATACTTAAAGGACACTCTGTAAGTACAGTATATAAATCTGCATTAACAACGTATAAGACACTGATAATTATTTGAGCATAGAAGAAACGAGCGAAGCGTTGACTCCTACTCGCATACCTTGGAAATATTCATAAAAAGTGTTTATGTATATCTATACATACACATGATGAAGTATAAACATTAACAGTTAATTGCATACTGCATTCATAGCAATGATCGTTTATTTAAATCGCATACTCAAGTCGAACATGCAATATAAAGCGCACGCACTTGTTGCAAACGAGAGGAGAAAAATGGCGATCTCCACCACGCTGCATCAAAAGTGAATGCACTGTAAAGAGGTTGCATACGATCTCTTGTGCGATTCAATTTGTTCGAAGGTGAACGAGCCAACGTGTCGTTTTACCTTTTTGCATATTCCGCACACAACGAGAAACATAATTGTTTTCGATGTATATCATTCGTTATTGCCCCGCGAAAGGACGGTCGGACAGGCGCGGAGACACTGTTGCGACCTGTGTGAATTATTACACAAATACACTAGGTCACGAGGATTAGCTAAATCATGCAGATGATAACGATTGCACTCTAACTTGTGTACAGAACAAATTTATGTGTACTTTAACATTTGAATTATCTCTCTCTCTCTCTTTATAGAAAGAGAGAGAGAGAATTGTGATGATTTAATATACGTGTATGCATATATATATATATATATATATATATATATATATATATATAATCTGTTACTATCCTATAGTTTCTGTCATGTTCCATAGAAAATATTGCGTCATCGGATAAGTATTTTCATGCAGGTGAAAATGGACGATGTAATACTTTGCAATTATTGCAATAACGTATCAGATGCATATGCTGCTCAATTTTACGAAATGCTTCCTCAGTCTTACTTTACGTAGATGATTGACAGTGATCACGCAAATTTACAAGAAAAGGAATCAGTTATTATAGATGTGTGAAATGAGCATATTAGGCATATTTTGATTTGGGAGTTTTATCATGGCAACGACGATACAACTGCAACGAAAAAAATTTGGGAAATTTATGGTTCAGACGTTATCAGTCTTAGCTAAGGATAAAGATGGTTTCAACGATGTCGGTCCGGGAACTGCAGTCTTGAAGATGAGGAAAGGTCAGGACGTCCTCAAGAGTGTGATGATGAGATACTGCGAACACTAATGGAAAAAAATCCAAGTTCTTCGGCAGAAGAATTAGACGAGAAGCTCAAATCAGCGCAATCAACTATTCATCGGCATTTGAAAATTATTGGTAAGGTTTCTAGGAGGGATCAGTGGGTTCCGCACGAGTTATTAGGTTGTTACGTATCAAGTTGCCGAATTCCAGTCAGTCACAGGTCGACCGCGATTGAAAAAGGTTCTGTGCAATATTTTACAAGTTCAGCTATTTGGAATTGACCCCTGCTACGAGGGTGGTCCCAGAAGTACCCGGCCTGACCTAGAGATGGCGGTAGTTTGAAAAATATCACTGTATTAGAAAGTACACAATCTATAAAGCACATGTTTCAAGTTTGAGGACGCCACGTTGTTTAGTATTTGTTTGGCAGCCGTCAATAGTGAACGTTTTCAGTGAATTTGTGAAAATGGAGAAAATTGGTCATCGTTACGTGATACAATACTTTTATTTGAAAAGCCTCAGCCCGACCAATATAGAAGCTGAACTGGATTCTACTCTGGGTGAGTCTGCTCCTTCGTTTACAACAGTGAAATATTGGGTAGCAGAGTTTAAGCGAGGCCGACCGAGCTGCCAAGACGAGCATCGCAGTGGTCGACCAAATGAGATGACGACTCCAGAAATGGCGAAGAAAATCCACAAAGCGGTACCGGATGATCGTCGACTGAAAGTGCGCGAGCTAGCAGACATAGTAGGCATTTCAAAAAGTGCGGTACATCGCATATTATCTGAAAATTTGGACATGAGGAAGCTGTGTGCAAGATGGGTGCCGCGTTTGCTCACACTCGAGCAAAAACAGTGTCGTGAAGATGTTTCAATTGAGTGTTTAGCGAAGTTTCACAGCGACAAAGCAGAATTTTTGCGCCGTTTCATAACCATGGATGAAACATGGGTCCATCACTTCACACCCGAGACAAAAGAACAATCAAAACAATGGACTGAAAAGGGAGAACCGGCTTCAAAGAAGGCGAAGACCGTTTCATGCGAACTTATTGCAACGTTTGAGCGAAGAAATCAAGCAAAAACGGCCGCATTCGGCTAAGAAGAAAGTGTTGTTTCATCAAGACAATGCACCAGCTCACAAATCCGTTATTGCAATGGCCAAAATTAATGAATTAAAGTTTGAATTGCTACCTCATGCACCCTATTCGCCAAATTTAGCCCCCTCGGATTATTTTCTGTTCCCAAACTTGAAAAAATGGCTCAGTGGTCAAAGATTTCCCAACGATGAAGAAGTGATGTCGGCAGTTAATGGGTATTTTGAGGAGCAAGACAGTTCTTATTATAAAAAGGGTATCGGACTTATTGAACATCGCTGGGAAAAGTGCATAGAGCTGAAAGGAGATTATGTTGAAAAATAAATATATTTTTTTCCAAAATTTTTGTGGTTTTTTTGTTGGGTCGAGTACTTCTGGGACCACCCTCGTACTATACTCTTCAATTGTTTTTAAATATGGAGTTATTTTTATTTTTTTATAGCCTTTAACAGGATCGTGTGCACGAAAGATTTGAGTCTACTTTTTATATGAGTTCAAGTTGGGACACAATACAGCGGTAGCAGATAGAAATATCAATTGACCTTTTGGAGAAGGGTCGGCTAGTTAGAGAACAATTCAATTATGTGTCAAAAAATTTCATTCCGGTAATATGAATCTCGACAATGAGCCTCGAGCAAGGTCCAAAATCATTGTGAATGAAGAACATTTGAGAATCATGGTGGAAGCTAAATCCATATACAACAGTTTGAGCTTTCGCATGTGATTTAAGTGTTAGTGTTATGACTGTTTTTCGTCACCTCGCTGCAATAGGAAAGGTGAAAAAGCTGGATAAGTGTGTGCCGCACGAATTGACAGATAGTCAGAAACTGGCACGCTTAGAGGTGTGTTCTTCATTGATGATTCGAAATGATAAAACGACATTTTTAAATCGAATCATTACTTGTGATGAAAAGTGGATTCTGTATGATAACAGAAAAAGATCTGGACAACGGTTAAATGCAAATCAAGCCCCAGAACACACATATAAGCCGTCATTACACCAAAAAAACTTATGGTTACTGTGTGGTGGACAATAAATGAATAATCCATTATTCTTTTTCAAAACCAGGCGAAGCAATTATGGCTGATTCGAAATCGACAATATGAATGAAAAATTAAAAACAAAACAGCCAATGCTAATCGATAGATTTGGGCCAATAATATTGCAAGACAATGCTTGATCACACACATCTGGAATCACAATTTCCAAATTGAATTCATTGAATTATGAAATTTTACCGCATCCCCCCTATTCACCAGGTTTTTCATCGACTGACTATCATCTTTTTCGCCACTTGGAATATTGTTTCAGAAATAAAAAATTCCGAAACCGAACAGAAGTGATTCAAGGATTCGAAGACTTTATAGGCTCTAAAAATGTCGATTTTCATAAAAAGGGTATAAACAATCTAATTTCTTGTTGGCAAAAGACCATTGAAGCAGACGGAGCTTATTTTGATTAAATATATTTTGTTTTGTTAAAAATATTGCGTTTTAATTCTCAACTACAAATTCCACAATTTCATATGTTACACCCTAATATCTGACGTTAATTCAAATAACATGTGGATCCCCCCTCCACTGAGGTTTGGCGAGCCCAGAGAGCAGAGGACAGAACCCAGTTGTGATTTATTATAACTTAAAATATCATTTAAAAACGGAGTAAGTATTTATATATATATATATATATATATATATATATATATATATATATATAATCTCCGGCCATATTAATAGACGTATCTTGCTTTTTGTTTCTGACTAAAGAAAGATTATAAATTAATATTTAATAAAAAAAAGCGGTAGTAGAAGCGAGACGAATCCCCTCTCCATTGAGATTTGGAAAGCAAAGGGCGCAGACCCTCTATTTTTTATTATAATTTAAAATGTAATTTTAAAAAGAAAGTAAGTGTTTATATATATATATATATATATATATATATATATATATATATATATATATATATATATATACATATACACAATCTCCAGCCATATTAATAGCCGCATCTTGTTCTTTTTTTCTTTTTTTTTTGACAAAAAAGAGATTATGAAGCTTACAAAAGCCACTAATATACATTTTATATGTACAAATCAAAATAAATAACTTATTCAAAAATTGACAACTGGGTAGTTACACATTTGTAGCAAAAAAAGTAATATTTTGATTTATTTGAACAAATATATGTTTGTAGGAAGACAATCACCCGCTTTTTTAATATTTAGTTGAGCCGCGTTTGGCGGCAATCAAAGGTTCGATTCGCATTGGCATGCCGGTAATGCATGCCTGTACTGTTTCTTGCATCCGTGGGTGATGATCTCAGTCATGAATAATTTTTTCTATTAACTGGATCTTGTTGGTAATGACCTTTTTTGCCATTTCTCTCTTCATCAGCTGCTATACGTTTTCTATCCATTGGCGTACACACACACACACACATATATACATATACACATATACACATATATCCATATTGTATACAGTGCCCTCCAAAAGTTACTTGAAATAAACACTTCTAAGTTCTTAAGTAACATAATGTTTAATAGCTCGGTTTCTCATCACTGGCTTCTACAGTCATGATGTATAATTACAAAGCGTCATTGTTTTTAAAAGAGCATTTCCCGAAATTCATACAGATCGCGTAACTTAACAATAAATAGTCCGTAATAATAGAAATTCATGGCGCTTAAAGTTTTTTGAAACCGAACACTGGTCGCATTGGAGAAGGACGTATTTGCTTAGGTTTTATACATTCCCATAGATATTTTACAGTGAAGTTGTAATATTTAATCTCTAAAAGCATAATAATTGTTCATTATTAGTAACAAGATGGCTTCTAGGTGGAAATTAATCGTAGCAGAAAGAACAAAAGTTGTGAGTGAATATGAAAGACTGAAAAATTATAGTGCGGTTGGAAAAATATTCAAAATTAGTGCCGAAGGAGTAAGGACAGTTATAAAAAAGAGCAGAGAAGTATTGACCCTTGCAGATAAACCACGTTCAGGGCGACTTAGAGTAACTACTGTCACCGATGATCGGCTTATAATACGACAGTGCAAAACTAATTCAAAAATTGTTGTAAGAGAAATTCGAGAGTAATTGGATGAAGCAGGAACTTCAGTTTTTGAAACCACTATTATAAGACGTCTTCACGATGCTAAGTTGAGGGGCCATGTGGTCAGAGAGAAATCGTCATTAACAATATGTGAATAAACCATTGGAATTTTGGAAACGAGTAGTTTTTAGCGACGAGGGTAATTTTGAAATATTTGGAAATCGTCGACGCCAAACAGTTTGGCGAAATAGCAGTGATAATGCTTACATTAACAAGTTCCTGTACCTAACTGTAAAACATGGAGGAGGAGGTGTCACGGTGTGGGCATGTTTTTCTTGGTATGGTGTGGGCAGATTATATATTATTGAAGGCAAAATCATAGTGCAAATTTACTGTAATATTTTAAAAGAAAATTTACACCAATCCGCTTGTTTTATAACAACGCGCGAGTAGTGCATGTCACGAAAATGGAACAGAGAAATTTAGAGCAACGGTGCGCGATAAAATTTTGTGCAAAACTCGGCGAAACCGCGACAGAAACTTATGAAAAAGTGCTTAAAGTGTATGGTAGTGATGCCCTGAGTCGTAGTCAGGTGCTTCGGTGGCATGTCGATTTTAAAAAAGGCCATTTTAAAAAAGGCCATTTTAAAAAAGGCGATTTTATAGTGAAAACCATGTTGTTTAGCTTCTTCGACAGCAAAGGGGTGGCTCACAAAGAGTTCGTACCACCTGGACAAACCGTAAATCAAGTATTCTACCGCAATGTGCTCGAAAAATTACGAAAAAGGGTGCTCAGAGTGCGTCCAGAGATCGCGAAGACTTGGGTTCTGCATCACGACAATGCTCCCTGTCACAGTGCGTTCAGTGTCTCTCAGTTTTTGGCGTCTAAAGGCATCGCAACGTTACCACAACCGCCCTATTCACCGGGCATGTCACCCTGCGACTTTTTCCTATTCCCCCATATGAAAAAATTCGTCAAAGGTCGACATTTTGACTCCGTTGAAGATATCCAAGAATCTGTGACGAGGGTACTCGGAGAGGTCCCACAAGAAGTGTTCCAGAATTGTTGCGAAAACTGGAAAACTCGCTGGAATAAGTGTATAGATGCGGGAGGCGACTACTTTGAAGCGGATCGCAGCGATGTACCTTAATTTTTAAATATACTCGATTTTTGAATTTTGTCGCATTACTTAATTGTCTGACCTCGTATAAGGAATCACTGGCAACTAGAATTATATGAAATGTCTATGTGCACATTTCTAGACGTCGCAAATCAAAAAAAAAATGGCGACGTCACTACAGTGACGTTTATAATTTATATTTCAAATGACATATGTGACTGTCATGTATCAAACGATATACAACATGAGTACGTTTCCATCACGAGCGCGGCCATGAGGCACTCTTAACAGCACCTATTGAATCGTATACGAACACCTAGCACTGATCGAATATCTCGACAGTGTCTTGATTTTTAATATCTGTACGATTTTCAAACGTTTAGAAAATAAGATTTTAACGATGCAGCGAAACGTCACACACATTATTAATTATGAAAATGACTCAACCAAATGCTGAACTATCAGGAAGTGACTCACACACTGCATGTTTAATTCATTGGAAAAGTAAATTAAATGAAGTAAACGATTAACAATACAGGACAACACATTCGAGGCAAACTAGAAATCGAAGGAAAAAATACAAGCTTTGAATTTCATCTAATACAGAATAATTGTAACCAGTCAAGGTTTTGTTTGTTTGTTATGATTTTAAACGTGTCCAGTACTTCTTATAAATATAAAAAATAAACATTTTGTTTATAATAAATATGTATATATATATATATATATATACGTATATATATATATATGTATATATATATATATATATATATATGTATATATGTATATATATATATATATATATATATATATGTATATATATATATATGTATATATATATATATATATATATATATATATATATATATATATGTATATATATATATATATATATGTATATATATATATATATATATATATGTATATACATATATATATATATATGTATATATATATATATATATATATGTATATATATATGTATATATATATGTATATGTATATATGTATATGTATATATATATGTTACACTCCGCTTGTGTTTTTTAAAACGAAGTTTCCGCAACACCACCAAAACAAAACCGACGCATTTGCTTCGATTCGATTTGTGTGTGAGAAATATTTCGAAAATGGACAACGAAGAGATACGTTATGTTGTATGAGTTTCGGAAAAGAGTAACCGTTATCGCGGCAAAAAGCTAGATAAATGTGTGTCGCATCAACCAAACGAATATCAAGCGATTCGGCGATACGAAGTCTGCTCTGAGCTTCTTTTTCTCGACAAAAATGAACACTTTCTTGATCGAATTGTCACATGTGATGTGAAAAGTGGATCCTCTACAACAAACGGAAACGATCATTACAGTGTCTAGATCGAGAAGAAGCACAGAAACAGTTTCCTAAATCGAATCTTCATGGAAAAAGGATTATTGTCACTGTTCGGTGGTCGGCCAGTGGCATCATTCACTACAACTGCTCAAGTCCTGGTGAAACAATAACAGCAGAAAAATATTGTTAGGAAATTGAAAAAATGAATGAGAAGTTGCATCGTTTACAGTCTGGATTAGCCAATCGAAGAGGACCGATTTTTCCTCATGACAACGCCCGACTATGCGTCTCACAGATGACTTTAAAAAAATTAAATGAACTGCCTTATGAAACCTTATATCATCCACCTTATTCTCCGGACTTGTCTCCGACAGATTATCATTTTTTTAAACATTCGAGAAATTTCATACGAGAGACGGTTTTGCAAAGATCACACATCTGTTCAAAACGCGTTCGATTAATTCCGGGACTCCGGAATTCTATCTTTCAGGAATACACAAACTTGTTCCCCGTTGTGAGAAATGTTCGCAGGCCAATGGTCTTTATTTTTATAAATAAATATAATTTTTAACTAATATACTCGATACGTAAGAAACGCAGTTATTTTTGCATCAAAATAATATCAGGTAACTAAGAAAGTTCTGTCGTTGTTATAACGTACAATAAATCCAAGAATTGTTTACACTTGTTATCAGATAAAATTCCAAGAATTGTTTTTATCAGCTATATTAGCATGTGTTTTACTGTAAATTGTTGAATGAATTTCGAACTGTTCACTTTAATTTAAAAAAACAATTCCGACCCTTAAAAATGTCTGTGAAAAATAGTGTAGTACGTGCGTGTATGCGTTATGAATTTAAACTTGGGACTAAAGCTACAGAAACTGCAAAAAAATTGTACTGCGTTTGGAGAAAGGACAGTTACATCAAGAACGGCCCAGAGAAGGTTTAAAGAAAATTCTTCCGGGGATGAATCCATTAAAGACGAGACCAGATCAGGCAGACAATCACATTTAAATATCGACGAATCGGAGACAACGATTGAAACAAATTCCAGTTTAACGTGTCAACAGCTTGCAGAATTGTTCAAAGTAAGTGACGATACAATACGGTAGCATTTACACAAAATGGGAAAGAGCTGGAAATTAAGTAAATGAGCACCACACGAATTATCTCCAAATGACAAATTACAGTGTCTTACAATCTGCACATCTCTTATTTCATGACTAAAATCAGAGAACTTTTTGGATCAAATTTTGACCACTGATGAAAAATGGATTATTTATTCCAACTACAGACGTACCCACCACTGGCTTCCATTAGGAGATCCTGTCCTATAAATTCGTAAAGGAAAGTTAACTCCACAAAAACATCATCTCTGTATTTGGTGGACTTCGAAAGGAATTATTCACTATGAATATCTATGAGTGGTTCAAACCCTCACGGCCAACATTTATAGTTAACAACTTCAACGAGTACACGATACATTACAACAAAAACAGCCAGTACTGGTATATCGTGAAAAAGTTTTATTTTTGCAAGAACGCACGACCACACGTTGCTGTAGAGACCAGAACAAAAATTATGAATTTAGAGTCGGAGATCCTCTCCCATCCCCTGTATTTACCAGACATACGAGGTCAGACAATTAAGTAATGCGACAAAATTCAAAAATCGAGTATATTTAAAAATTAAGGTACATCGCTGCGATCCCCTTCAAAGTAGTCCCCTCCCGCATCTATACACTTATTCCAGCGAGTTTTCCAGTTTTCGTAACAATTCTGGAACACTTCTTGTGGGACCTCTCCGAGTACCCTCGTCACAGATTCTTGGATATCTTCAACGGAGTCAAAATGTCGACCTTTTATGAATTTTTTCATATGGGGGAATAGGAAAAAGTCGCAGGGTGACATGTCCGGTGAATAGGGCGGTTGTGGTAACGTTGCGATGCCTTCAGACGCCAAAAACTGAGAGACACTGAACGCACTGTGACAGGGAGCATTGTCGTGATGCAGAACCCAAGTCTTCGCGATCTCTGGACGCACTCTGAGCACCCTTTTTCGTAATTTTTCGAGCACATTGCGGTAGAATACTTGATTTACGGTTTGTCCAGGTGGTACGAACTCTTTGTGAACCACCCCTTTGCTGTCGAAGAAGCAAATCAACATGGTTTTCACTTTGGACTTGCTCATTCTCGCCTTCTTTGGCCTCGGTGCTCCAGGGGACAGTCACTGTTGGCTTTGTCGTTTAGTTTCGGGGTCATATTGAAAGAACCAACTTTCATCACCAGTAATAACTCGATCGAGAAGAGTAGGATCACTTTCAACCTGCTCGAGACAATCTTGAGCAATCTTGACAATCTTTCTCTGTTCCATTTTCGTGACATGCACTACTCGCGCGTTGTTACAAAACACTAAACAGCTGGCGAAGAAATGATCGTACGAGGGTGGTCAACGTAACAATCGAGAGAGTAGGGATCTGCTATTACGGTGGCGGAGTTACAGGTTCGCAGTGTTACCACAGGCCGAGAAAAAAAATCGGTCGCATTACTTAATTGTGTGACCTCGTATCTCCATCAGATTATCGTCTACTTTTATCTTTGGACAATCGTATGCGTGGTAAACAGTTTAATAATGAAGAAGAATTAAAAATGGAGGTGTCTACATTTTTTGAAAATAAAAAAAATCAGTTGTATAAAAATCGAATTTATAAATTATCTTCGTGCTGGAAAAGAGTTGGTCAGTGCGAATTTGACGAATAAAGTTATTTTATATAAAAATATACATATGTATTTTTTCTTAATTCAAAAACGATAGAACTGTCTTGGTTATCTGATATTTTATTATTTTTAATTACCAAGAGGCTCCGCCCCCTTTCCGATGCGCTCGTCCACCGGGAGAAAGCGATTCGTCCCCCCGATCGCTGATGTTTGCAATAACCTAACAAATAACAGAAATTATCAAATTGAAAAAGAGAGTACGGTGCCCGGTCGAACGCAGCGCCCGACTACAATACTCAGTGCTCATAGCTTTCATTCACTATGCAGCCCCAGATCTAGTTCTACGTTTAAAAGCTCGCAGCGTAGCACAGCTGTGCTCCGGGCGTTTTTTTCCATTGAAATTCATTTACTGAACGTCTCAGAAATGAAATTGCATGCATACCGCTTTAAGACTTTTATATTCTCAACGTTTGTCCTTAATCGTTCTTTTGTTCGCGGTCTTCGAAGTTTGTTTCGTACACAGTGGAAGTCTGTATGAAACTATCTGATTCTTTCATCGACGCTTCTTTCATCATGTGTTAGAGAATTCAGAAACGATTCGATTTGTCACATGCAATGATTGCGCGTTGTCACACAGACACTCACACAACTGAGCGGCACACCACAAAGAAAAATACATTTATTTAAATATGTCTAAGAATAATAATTATATTGTACATTTTTTATTAATTTCAAATAAATAATTACCCTTGTAGATCTTATTATCGAAAATAAATACCAACTGAACATTTATTCTCTGTTAATTGAAGAAAAATTTAATAAAAAGTATCAAATGATTGGACACAACACTGAGCGTACACACACACACAAAATACAGTGGTTATCGAAATTCGAAAATATTTTTTAATACTTTGTTGCGTACAGATCTATAACGACTTGGAGACGTCTGGGCATAGATTGGACTAACTTCTCAGCTACACTAGATGGCTGGTACGTTTTACCATGTTTGTTGTGGTAAAACTTTTGTTGGGATCAGTTAGATTTTTTAATCGATATTTCAGTTCGGCTCACAAATTCTCAATGGAGATTTCGGAGAAGTCTTTAACATTTTTGTACGAAAACCATTCTCTAAATACAAACGAGGTGTGCTTCGGGTCGTTGTCTTGCCGAAAGGAATATACTGGTCGCATTTTCGATTTTTGGGCAAATCACTTCATTTTATTCTCAAAATGAAAATATATTTCATTTTATCCATAATGGAATCAATGGATTTCAAGTTTACAGTGACAGCGTCCACTACACAGCCATCATAGGATTACCGAGCCACCCACATGCTTAACTTTTGGACACATATTTCTATTTTTTTCACGGAAAACGTCTTACAACGCGGGTTTAATATGGGCGGAGACTATGCGAAAATCGATGTTACGATTTTGTGTATGTTCAACAAATCTTAATAACGTTAAAACTATAAAGAATATCCAAAAAAGTAATACACGGTTTAATAGAGTAAAGATGTAAGAATGTTATGCAATGTAACCTTAAGCGTGTGACGTCACAGGCCGTCACAACATTGTCGCCAAATTGTAGTGTAATATTATCGGTTCGTCCCGCGGAAAAATTAATGTGGATCGAGAGTGCCTGTGCGTGGGATGTTGTGTGAGGTATCGTTTGGCGGAGCTGGACAAGTGCTACAAAATAAAATAATAACAGTGACCATAGTGAAAGCGATTGAAAAGATATACACTGATAAAATGTTGAACCCGGATTAATTTTATCTAAAATTTTAAAAATGTCCAAATATCTTCAAAACAAGAAGGTAAATAAGTGTCGTAAACGGTTACGAAGTGAAAGGAGACTAAATGAAGAATCTAAAAAGGCCCCTATGACAGCAGCAGAACGAATCCGGAGGTTGAGGTAGCGTCGACGAGTTGAGGCGAACAACAGTCGCGCGAACGCTGCAACGTCTGATGCAAGTTCACAGGGAATTGATGTCGACAGTGAGATGGAACCGATGGAATGAGACGAAACAGAAGCAGATCTAACGTTTGAGATATTTAGCGTTTAAAACCCATTGGCGTCTGGCGACGGAGCGCTTTGAAAAGACATTTTATGGCAACAAGTTGGGTTCTGTTTGTCGTGTTTGTGACCGCATACTGTTCCAAAATAATTTAAAACGTCCAAATGCAGCTATGTTGAAATTATTGAAACAGGAATTTAGAGATGAAGACGTTCAACAGTTCATGTTGTGCTCAAAGTGCTTTACATCAGCAAAGTAAAGAAAGGTGTCAACGTTGAGTAAAATTAACGGTTTCGCGTATCCGCTGAAGCCAACACACTTGCCACTCAACTATATCGAGATGTTTCTTTTTCAACTAATATTCTACTACACAGAGCATGTCAGAACAGAAGTTAGCGACTGACCCTGCGATCCCAACACACCGCTTCTGCCCACCGAGGACTTTGACATTGATGCGTTGACCGATCGTCTGAAACAGTTTCCTAACGACAAGTTTAGATCGGTCTTCGCCACGGATCCAACTGACTTCACAGCTTTAAAGAATACCACTATAGACTTAACGTTCTGTTCGTGATTCTTGTAATCTCGAATGTTTGACACATTTCGTGTGGGTTTTTCCCATCCTTGCACGACCGTCTATCGATCGATCAATCGATCAAGTTGTGCCAGCGTAAGACGCTTCAGGGGTGTTGAGTGCGAGGTAGACGGAGATGCATCCGATGACACAGTGCTAGAGGAAAGAAGTGGGAACGTACAGGTGGCCTCTTGTCGTGCGTCAACACCACGACAGCCGACCAAAGGGCGCATCACGGCTAAAACCAAGACGCAATAAGGTATTATTGCGACACCCCCGAATCGACACCCCCGCAGATGATCAGTCCATCAGATCAGTGCTTCACAGAACCGCGCCACGGACTGCAGTGACGACGCCGTGCTCCACTGCATCATCCACCTTTCCATTATTATACCTTATGTTTGTTTTATTATTAACTCTTGTAACTTTATAAAGAATGAAGTTTGTATTGTTAAATTTATATAGTCATTTTTTTATTTGAGTATAATTGGTGGGGGCCGCCGAATCTGACCACCGTAAAAGCGCGAACACGTTCTCTAGAGATATAAGTGTTGCATGCAAGTCTTACATATTGTACTACTCGTACCATTGTCCTGTCTTTAACAAAATCTTACAAATTAGTCATCATCGTGAGAAATAAATAAAAAGACACGCAAGTTTGTTGTGCTCATTTCTTTCTTATCAACCCTAAAAACACTACGCCCCGACAACACTGCTTAGGTAAGACGTTTTCCGCCAAAAACCTCAGCGGTAGTGACTCCGACACCACGTACTAGTTTTTTTTAAATTTATTGATTTGTTTCAATTAATATTTCAGATAAAAACAAACTGAAATTTGCAAGCAAATTAATATAATAAAATGATTTTAATCTCAGATCTCTGCACGAATGTATTTTTCTCAGCGGCCCACGTTCAATTGTTCGATTGACTGCATGTGACCGATCGAGTTTATCGGCACGATTATGGCGTTGCTCACGGCGCCGTTCTTGTTCGTTGGAATCCCCCATTTGAATGTCAAAGTGGGATTTTTGTTTCACTGAGCGAACAGCGCAGTTGATTCTGTTGCAACAGTTGCTATTCAATCATGCCATTTGTCAGTTTGCCGAGGTCTGACATAATAACACGTTTGTACAAGATATGCAAATGCAATCTATTTACTTATCGTTTAGTAATTATCCGTGAAAAATGACGTGACGTTGCTAGATCTATTTATGTATTCTCGCAGATATACAGCCTGTCGCAGAAATAACCGACCACCGTTCGGAGTCTGTAAATTGTATGTGATAAACTTAGCCTAGAGTAAAGGCAAAAATATAATTAATATCGTTAAGCAATTTTCTTATAAATATTATTAGAGGTTCCCTAATAATGATTCGGTACCCTATAAGTCGTCAATCTTTTTTAATAAGTTTCAGTTCGACTTAGGTCTCTGATACGAGGGTGGTCCCAGAAGTACCCGGCCTGACCTAGAGATGGCGGTAGTTGTTTGAAAAATATCACTGTATTAGAAAGTACACAATCTATAAAGCATATGTTTCAAGTTTGAGGACGCCACATTGTTTAGTATTTGTTTGGCAGCCACAATGGTGAACGTTATCAGTGAATTTGTGAAAATGGAGAAAATTGGTCATCGTTACGTAACACAATACTTTTATTTGAAAGGCCTCAGCCCGACCAATATAAAAGCTGGACTGGATTCTACTCTGGGTGAGTCTGCTCCTTCGTCTACAACAGTGAAATATTGGGTAGCAGAGTTTAAACGAGGCCGTACGAGCTGCCAAGACGAGCATCGCAATGGTCGACCAAATGAGGTGACGACTCCAGAAATGGTGAAGAAAATCCACAAAGCGGTACCGGATGATCGTCGACTGAAAGTGCGCGAGCTAGCAGACATAGTAGGCATTTCAAAAAGTGCGGTACATCGCATATTATCTGAAAATTTGGACATGAGAAAGCTGCGTGCAAGATGGGTGCCGCGTTTGCTCACAATCGAGCAAAAACAGTGTCGTGAAGATGTTTCAATTGAGTGTTTAGCAAAGTTTCACACCGACAAAGCGGAATTTTTGCGCCGTTTCATAACCATGGATGAAACATGGGTCCATCACTCTACACCCGAGACAAAAGAACAATCGAAACAATGGACTGAAAAGGAGAACCGGCTCCAAAGAAGGCGAAGACCGTTTCATCTGCAGGCAAGGTCATGGCGTCGGTTTTTCGGGATGCGCGTGGGATAATTTTCATTGACTATCTTGAAAAAGGAAAAACTATCAACGGCGAGTATTATGCGAACTTATAGCAACATTTGAGCGAAGAAATCAAGCAAAAACGGCCGCATTTGGCTAAGAAGAAAGTGTTGTTTCATCAAGACAATGCACCAGCTCACAAATCCGTTATTGCAATGGCTAAAATTAATGAATTAAAGTTTGAATTGCTACCTCATGCACCCTATTCGCCAGATTTAGCCCCCTCGGATTATTTTCTGTTCCCAAACTTGAAAGAATGGCTCAGTGGTCAAAGATTTCCCAACGATGAAGAAGTGATGTCGGCAGTTAATGGGTATTTTGAGGAGCAAGACATTTCTTATTATAAAAAGGGTATCGAACTTATTGAACATCGCTGGGAAAAGTGTATAGAGCTAAAGGGATATTATGTTGAAAAATAAATATATTTTCGTCCAAAATTTTTGTGTTTTCTTTGTTGGGTCGGGTACTTCTGGGACCACCCTCGTATATGCCGTATTCTGTTGTCTTACATTGTAAAAACAGACTGTGGAATTACTGTCTTGAACAAAAAAGGTTTCTAATATCTCAAAATAAAATGGCGGACTAGCAACCTACGTAAGAATACATACTACATTGCATGTTGTTTCATTTTTGATCGGGTTTGGACGCAACAGCCTCAATAAAAAAATATGTCATATCTACGGGGACGTTTTGAACGCCAATAAGTGTCGAAGTTGGTTCAGAAAATTTGCCAGTGGAGATTTTGACTTTTCAGATAGTGTTCGGAGTGGGCGACCTGATGAATTCGATAATGACGCTATAAAATCACTGATTGAGCAGAATTCAAGATTGGCCGTGAAACAAATAGCTGACATATTTGGAGACACTTAGCTGAGCGTGCAAGGACATCCTCAGGAAATCAGATATGTATTTAGACAAGACATTTGGGTTCCACATCAATTGTCGAATATAAACAAAGATCAAAGACGGATAATTGACTACGCAACGAAGTGATCCTTTTCTTGGAAATATCGTCACTGGTGATGAGAAATAGGTCCTATACAGTAAATTGTGACGCTTCAATCTAGGGCTTGCTTCGAACCAATCAGCTATACCCATCCCTAAGCTGAACTCGATATTGAAAAAGTTGTTATTGTGCGTTTGGTGGAATTACACTTCCATCATTAATTTTGAGTTTGTTAAAACCGGGTGAAAAAATTACCACTGATGTTTATTATTAACAATTAGAAGAGCTAGATAACGAATTATTTATAAAACGACCTGTTCTGACCAATAGAAAACGCGTCAGACTGTAATATGACAATGCCAGACCACATGCAGGAACACAAAAAGGGAGATGGATTCTTCATCACGGTAACGTAATGCCTCGTGCAACTAACCTTGTGTAATCTGGCAGCGAGCCACTACATTTTCGTAAGGGTAGGGGTATGTTCTTAGGGTCGGAGGGAATTCTTTAACATGTTCACGATGGGCTGAACAACCGGTGGTACATTCATGTTTGTCCCAAGGGACGGGATGCGCCACCGGTGGTACATGAAATATTGCCGCGTTATAGCAAAAAACTGATTACTGTAATTAACAAATTCGTTTACATCTTTATATACATAAGAGAAATATTTATCTTTGTGAATTTCTTTCAGACATTGTAAGGACAAAGGCGGCCGATTGTTGCAAAGAGGGCAAAACGTAGTAACGCGCTTGGCTTTTTTGTGACTATAGGGGCGGCCATCTGTTCAGATAATCTTCTGTAGCATTCTCTGCAGCGTTTACGCACACTTCTTGTAGAGCTTGAATAACTGTCTATAAAATGATGCTTGTTATGCTTTATTGGCATTATTGGCATTTCGTCAGCTGCTATTAATTTATCAATATCTTTTTCGCTAAATTTCAATATGCTCATTTGACGACTGCCTCATGGTTTATGTATCCAATATGCATTTACCACTGCTGTACCGCACAGTAGCTGTACTACAATTTTTTTATACCATTTTACTGATTTTCATAAGCAATTATAATAAGATGATATTTGATCTGATAAATCAACGTCTTTTTGCATTGTTATAATCAAAAACAAGACCAGGTTTCTTTTTTCCGGGTTTTCCTTCGACTAGGACGCACTTATGATTTTTGCAAGTTGTTAACATGGAAACTGTTCTTTTATCAGTCCTCTTGACGAATTTTATAGCAGAACTATTTTAAACGGCCATAATTTCACCTCGTTTTCGCTTATTCTTTGCTTCTACTGGCAAAAATTTCCTGTTTTGTTGCACTGTTCTGCAAAAATACGTTTGTTTTTGTAAAAATGATTGTGCTGAGTGAATACTAGAATAATAGCTGTCAGTATACAAAGTGCGACGCTCAAATAATAAGCCATTCATCAGTTTTCCCACAACAACTTATGAATGTCGATTTATTGAAATGGTTGAGCTTTTTCCGGCATACACACCCAAGTCATAAGTATAACCATTTGGTAAACACAACTTATATAATTTTATCACATATTTATGACGTTTCCCTTTGATGTATTGGCGAAAACTCAAGCGCCATAAAATCATACTCTCATCTATTACAACAACTTTTGCAGGTCTTACTGCACTCTTAAATGTATAAAGAATTTCTTCGATGATGTCTCTAATTCTTTTCGAGCGATCCTCGATTCTGGTTGTTGTATTATCGGAGAAATGTAAATATTTCAAAATGGTCAAGAAACGATCTCGCTTCATGACATTCTTTACACAGTCGTTACCGTTCATATTATTTCGGACCAATATAATCTAACATCAGGCATTTTTATGATCCCCATAATTAATAATATACCTATAGAAACCTTAATTTCGCTTATCATAACGGATACCCAACATCTTTGACGTTTTTTTTGTTTTTTACCAATGCCACACTGCATGGAATATTTGTTTGTTGAACCATAAGTCGGATGATGCTATCGGTCACAAATAATTATATATCTCCAACGGATCGTCGGAATTAATATTTTGTATTAGAACGTATGTGTCTTGCCCACGCTCATGTTCTATCACTTCGTTTCCTGTTTCTGTTCTCTGAATCGGTTGCCATTTTCTCCCTCTTGGAATGTTATATTCGTACACAAATGTAAATTCGAACGTCCAACGTACGGATTGTCGATATTGAATTCTTCCTCTAATGCACTCTCATCTGAAGTGTAGCAGATAGGTCGTAGCTTTTTTCTTCGATAACACATAGCAGATACATCTGACGAATCATCGAATTTCATTTTTGACCTCCTAATAGGTAATTATTTTAACTGAAATTCGATTCGTAATTAAGGTTATAATACATATACAAACATTATATGATATATTGCTTGAAAAATACAAATATTGAGATATGTACAGAGCACCACCTCGGAACAAAAATATTATAAAAATTATTATAGCAAAATATTTATTTTGTTATAATGCTTAGATGAATAACAATAGTCAGGTTATTTCTGACAGATACAACAATGTATGTCTTATTTTGATTGTTTTATGTTTACAAAAGATGGACAATGTTAAAATAAGTAGCATATGATTCAATTCAAATCAGGGCTGTCGGATGTGAGAATGTACGAAAAATAAAGCCGCCCCACGGTGAGGGCAATAAATTCAGGCCCCGTCACGAACGTTTTAAATGCGAATGTTGGTAATCCTTTCACTGGAATATACAGTAAAAATTATTCCGATCTCTCAAATTTTTCGCGAACAGCTGATGTTTTTGTAAAGTAGTGTTCGATGTGTTCGGCGAATTTTACTATAGCTAAATTTATAAGGGAGGAGTTTGTATTAAATTTTGGTGTCAAAAACGAAATTTCTCGCGCTTACCCGTTTAAAATATCGGGAAAAGTATTTGGAGATTACTTTTTATCGAAAACGCGGATGAAGGACGGTCGAGAGTCGATAGAAGATGACCATCGTTCGAGTCGCCCGTCAACATCGGCCGATGAGGAACATGTTCAAAAAGTGAAGGATTTAATATTGAATGATCTTCAACTGACTGCTGATGATGTTTGTATATCGCACGGATCTTCCCGAAACATCTTGACCGATACTTTGAAAAGTGTTGCAGATACTTGTGCCAAGACGCTAAATTTCGAGCAAGAACAGCATCGCAAAAGATGTTGCCGCTGAGATGATATCTGAAGCGTCTAATGTTCCCACGTTCATGAAACGCATCGTGACTGAAGACAGGACTTGAGTGTACGTATTTGATGTTGAAACAAAACAACAGTCAACCAGATAGAGTAGTACTCGTAAAAGAGAATTGAGACCGAAAAGAGAGCGCGAAAGTAGATCGAAGATCAAGGGTTTCTTGACTATTTTCTTCGATTATCGTGGTATCGTCCACAAAGGATTTCTTCCAATGGATCAAACAGTCTGTTAAGACACGAGTATCAGTATTAGAAGTAAAAATTACTTCAAAATCGTAGCTGGCCAGTGCGTACGATACGAATTTCATCTATCGTAGCAGGCTAGTGTATATTAACGAGTTTCATCTGTCTCTCGCGCTGTCAACAAACAGTATCGGTTAAAATATTTGTTAGTCTACAAATAGGATCCGCACTGATCATTATTAAATAAAATACAGTTATCATTAAATTAATAAGTGTGTGTACTTTGAGGTTACAGAAAGTCTTCATATGTTTGCTGCACCAACGCACACTTACACAGTCGATAAAGAATATTACTTAGGTGCTATGAATCAAACGATATAGAATACTTTGAAGGCGATAAAATGAATTTTGATGAATAATCAAATATTTTGCGTTATATTTGAAAATTCTTGGAACTTTTTGATCAAGGTATCTTGTATATATATATATATATATATAAAGTAGACAATGGAAGCAAGTATGTGAAGGTAAGTATTACTTTACCTTCACTCGTTTGCGGTTAATACATGGGCGTTGCACCGATCAACGGACATTCTTATTAAATTAAATATATAATAGTATGTCATAAGCATGTATGTACAACATAAATAGCCTTTGTCGATCCACTGATGTATGAAGGTCTGTCGTTATATTTCTCATCGTTGAACTATCCGACACTTTTTCTTTTTCTATTTTTTCTCTTCGAGTTTGTACGATTTTCGATTATACGGCGACCATTTTTAAAATTTCTCTATCAAGTTTATATTATTTGATCTTGCTTTAAAATATATGATTTTATAATTATCATTGTATAAAAATAGCATTTTTTTCTCGGATTCAACAGTGTTTTTAAGCATGTTATAGTCCTATGACTTTGGATTTTAGATGACTGTTTTCGTGGTCCTGCATTCTAAGGTACAGACTTGTTAATCATATTGTTTTGAACGTCTGAAACCGTGAAATATCTGGGAAATGTTCAAAGAAATCCAAATAACATTGTTTAACACGTTCGCGACGGGGCCTGAACTTACTCTCACCGTGCGGCGGCTTTGTTTTTCGTACTCTCACATCCGACGGCGCTGATTTGAACTAAATCATATGCTACTTTTTAACATTGTCCATCTTTTATGAACATTCAAAATAAAAATACACATTGTTGTTTCTGCCAGAAATACACCTGACTATTGTTATTCATCTTAACAGTATAACAAAATAAATATTTTGCTATAATAATTTACATAATATTTTTGTTCCGAGGTGGTGCTCTGTACATATCTCAATATTTGTATTTTTCAAGTGATATATAACGTTTGTATATGTATTATAACCTTAATTATGAATCGAATTTCAGTTAAAATAATTACCTATTTGGAGGTCAAAAATGAAATTCGATGATTCATTACATGAATTTGTTATATGTTATCGAAGGAAAAAGCTACGACCTATCTCCTACACTTCAGATGAGAGTGCATTAGAGGAAGGATCTAATACTGATAATACATGCGTTGGACTTTTGAATTTACATTTGTGTACGAATATAACATTCCAAGAGGGGGAGAATGGTAACCGATTCAGAGAACAGAAACAGGAAACGAAGTAATAGAACATGAGCGTGGAGGCAAGACACAGAGCTTCTAGTACAAAATATTAATTGCGACGATCCGTTGGAGATATATAAATTATTTGTGACCGATAGCATATTTCGACTTATGGTTCAACAAACAAATATATATTCCAAGCAGTGTGGCATTTGCAAAAAAAAAAATGTTGAGTATCCGTTACGATAAGCGAAATTAAGGTATCTATAGGCATATTATTAATTATGTGGATCATACAAATGCCTAAAATTAGATTATATTGGTCCGAAATAATATGAACGATAACGACCGCGTAACGAATGTCATGAAGCGCGATCGTTTCTTGACCATTTTGAAATATTTACATTTCTCCGATAACACAACATGCAGAATCGGGGATCCCTCGAACAGAATTAGAGACATCATCGAACAAATTCTTTATACATTCAAGAGTATTGTAAGACCTGCGAAAGCTGTTGTAATAGATGAGAGTATGATTTTATGGCGTGGATGCTTGAGTTTCCGCCAATACATCAAAAGGAAGCGTCATAAATATGGCATCAAATTATATAAGTTGCGTTTGTACAAATGGTTATACTTATGACTTGGATGTGTGTGTCGGAAAAAGCTCAACCACTTCAATAAATCGACAATCATATGATGTTGAAAAACTGATAGATGGCCTATTATTTGTGCGTCGCACTTTGTATACTGACAGCTTTTATTCCAGTATTCATTTAGCATAATCACTTTTACAAAAACAAATGTATTTTTGCGGGACAGTGCAGCAAAACCGGACATTTTTGCCAGTAGAAGCAAAGAAAAAGCGAAAACGTGGTGAAAATATGGCCGTTGAAAATAGTTCTGGCATAAAATCCGTCAAGTGGACTGCTAAAAGAACAGTTTCCATGTTAACAACTTGAAAAAGTCATAAGTGCATCCTAGTCGAAGGAAAACCTGGAAAAAAGAAACCTGGTTTTGTTTTTGATTATAATAATGGAGAAAAGACGATGATTTATCATATAAAATGTCATCTTATTGTAATTGCTTAAGAAAAACAGTAAAATTGTACAAAAAAAGGTAGTACAGCTACTTTTCAGTACAGTAGTGGTAAATGCAAATTGCATACATATAAAATGGGGCAGTTCTGAAGTAAGCATATTGAAATTTAGGGAAAGAATTATCGATAACTTATTTAGCAGCTGACGAAATGCCAACAACGCAAATAAATCATAACAAGCATCATTTTATAGATAGATATTCAAGCTCTGCAAGAAGTGTGCGTAAACGCTGTAGAGAATGCTACAGAATATCATCTGAACAGATGGCCGCCCCATAGCCGCAAAAAAAGCCAAGCCCGTTACTACGTTTTTCCCTCTTTGCAACAATCGGCCGCCTTTGTGCTTACATTTTTTGAAAGAAATTCACAATGATAAATAGTTCTCTTATGTATGTAAAGATTTAAATGAATTTGTTAATTACAGTAACCAGGTTTTTTAATTGCTATGACGCGGCAATATTTCATGGACCACTGGTGACTCATCCGCCCGATAGGACAAACCGATTAAATCAACTACACATGTGTATTGCGAATAACGGCTACCATCTGAAGAATATCATTATATCGTATTAAAAACCAATGGAAAATAAACTGTGTTACATGCACTTTTAGAGTATGTAATAAAATTTTGTATAAAATTTCCAGGCCATTTTTGTTTACCTTTAAAATCTGGAAGGTTAAAATCTACATTTTCAATTTAGATATCATAAACAAATTTTATCTAATTTATCTATTAAATACTTTCTAATCTCAGAGTGATGAAAGTGTCGTAAAGGAATATTATTCCTTTATCAAGTGTCGCATTCGGGCAGAGACAAGTGACCCTGGCACCTCTCAAAGGAAAACCGAAAAAAACACTAGAAAATAAGACAAAATCATTTATCGAAAATCCTCCTATATATACAGAGAGATTAATATGATACCCTATCTATCTATCTATATATGTATATATATATATATATATACACACATACATACACACATAGATATTAATGTAACCACGACTGAAGTAATTCAAGAGCTTTGTAAAAAGAAAACTGGATTCATTTTTTAAATAATTTTTTATAGTCATCTAATAAATTTCGTTAAATTCACATTAAAAAAAATATTTATCCGCTCCCCTCATATTAAATCAACTACAAATGTGTATTGCGAATAAAGGCTACTATCTGAAGGAGATCATATTAAAAAATAATGGAAAATAAACTGTCTTACATGCACATTTAGATTATGTATTAAAATTTTGAATAACATTTCCATGCCATTTTTGTTAACCTTTAAAATCCGGAAGGTTAAAACCTACATTTTCAGTTTAGGTATCATTAACTAATTTTATCTAATTTGTCTATTAAACATTTTCTAACCTCAGAGTGATGAAAGTGTCGTAAAGGAATATTATTCCTTTATCCAGTGGCCCACTCGGGCAGAGAGAAGAGACCCTAGCACCCTTCAAAGGAAAAGCGAAAAAAACACTAGAAAAGAAAAATCATCTCTCGAAAATGCTCCTATATACACAGAGAGATTAATATAATCCCCTATATATATATATATATATATATATATATATATATATATATATACACACACACATAGAAATTAATGTAACGACGACTGAAGTAATCAAGAGCTTTGTAAAAAGAAAACTGGATTTCATTTTTTAAACAATTTTTTTATAATCACCTAATGACTTTTATTAAATTCACATTAAAAAAATATGTATCCGCTGTCCCCCCAGCTTAAATCAACTACAAATGTGTATTGCTAATAAATGCTACCATATGAAGGATATCATATTAAAAACCAATGGAAAATAAACTGTGTTACATACATTTTTAGATTATGTAAGGACATTTTGAATAACATTTCCATGTCTTTTTTGTTAAGCTTTAAAATCCGGAAGGTTAAAATCTGCATTTCAAGTTCAGATATCATAACCAAATTTTATCTAATTTATCTATTAAATACTTTTTAACCTCACAGTGATGAAAGTGTCGTAAAGGAATATTATTTCTCTATCCAGTGGCGCACTCAGGTAAGGGACAAGTGACCCTGGCACCTCTCCAAGGAAAAGCGAAAAAAAACACTAGAAAACAGGACAAAATCATCTCTCGAAAATGATCCAATATATACAGAGATATTAATGTAATCCTTTCTCTCTCTCTCTATATATATACATATATATATATATAGCAACAGAGGAGGATAAAAGACGAATTGCTGCCATGGAAATGGATGCTCTAAGAAGATCCTGTCGAATATCAAGAAGGGATCGAATTAGAAACGAAAGGATCATGCAATTAATGGGCGTAGAAGACAACATCATTGAGGAAATTGAGCGGAAACAACTCACCTGGTACGGCCATGTCAAGAGAATGACCGACACAAGACTGCCTAAGCAAGCGATGGAGTATTTACCGCCGGAACGACGGAAGCGAGGTCGCCCACGGAGATCTTGGAACGAAGGAATCCGTAAATTGATCAGGGAGAGAGGTTTGGACGAACAGCTGTGCCAAGATAGAAAGGAATGGAGGAAAAAATTGAAGAGCGGAAAGCGTCGACAGGCTCTATAAACCGCATATAGATATATATATATATATATATATATATATATATATATATATATATATATATATATATATACAGATAGATATTAAAGTAACCACGACTGAAGTAATTCAAAAGCTTTGAAGAAAGAAAACTGGATTCCATTCTTTAAATAAATTTTTATAATCACCCAATGAACTCATATTAAAAAATTTTTATCCGTTCAAAGAAATCTGCTCAGATTAAATCCTGAGTGCGCCACTGTCTTCATCCAAGGGTGTTGTCATATATTTTTTATGCGCACAGGTTGCAAGTGCTTTTATCTACCGATACAAAATAATTGAAATGGACCCGATTTCTGCTCGTATAAAATAGAAAATTAATAAACACAGTCATTCATTGATACATTTTAATTTCAATAAATAAATTATCATTAATTTATTGTTTAACATGTACTATTCATACGGGACAGATGAAGCTGAATATTAATAATTGAGAGAAATAAGCACTGTTACTGTGATTTATATATCAGCATAGCTTTGACAGAATACCGGTATTCATTGCATACACAATATCAGTTATGCAGATCGAATTAATTCAATGGTTCGTCATTTTGTATTTACCTTTTCGGCTATTGACGAGCCCGTCGTTTACAGAGAAATTGTGTCACGACTGATCACTTTCTAGTTGTAATTGCAATGAAAATAAGAGTAAAACGTCATTGAAAATTGCGAGTCAATGCCACGAGCATCGGAATGAACACAATGGCAAAAGGTGATTAAGCGTAATGTAAATGATTCGAAAGAAATGTCACAGACCTCGAGTACACTGTTGCATGGGTGTGAATCGAATCTATCGAAACTTGATCTCAAATTAAATTATATTCTGGTCATTTT
>CM068319.1:3339789-3344789 GCA_034766995.1 Acanthacorydalis orientalis | reverse complement strand
CACCATACTCACCAGACATCTCTCTAATAAGCAATCACTTGTTAAAGCATTTCAATCATTTACACGTTAAGGTCTTCCACAACCAACCTGCTGCCGAAAGTACTTTTAGAGATTTTATCAACTCCAGATCTTTGAAATTCACACGACCGAAATAAATAGACTCGTAATGAATTGGAAAAAAGGTTTTATCAACTCCAGAACTCCGGAATTCTCACCACCAAAATAAATAAACTGGTAATTAATTGAGGAAGAATGTGTCAATTCTAATAGTGCTCATTTCGATTAATAAATTTAATTATTAGCCGAGAAAAATGTATATGAATTTGAAGGTCAAAAACCGCAATTATTTTCACACCATCCTAATACAAAGATATTAAATTTATTGCAGTTTTCTTGCAGAGACGACCAGAACCGTAACTACCTATTTTTATGTCTCAATAAAGAGAACAAAATTGCACCACTTTCCTATTTAATTACTTGTATAGTACATTGTCTTTTCTTGTGACTCTACCGCCCCTGTATCATCTCAAATCGTACTTGAGGTGAGTACCTCACTCTCCTCGTCCTTATGACGATACTGATTGTTTTTGTCGCAATTTAATATTTTTATTTGCCCGTATAACCAGCGAATAATTAATTGTATTAATTGTATGCCAGCATTAGTCAATCGAAGAGGACCGGTTCTTCTTCATGACAACGCCCAGCCATAGGTCTCACAAATGACTTAAATACTCTTGTATAAGATAAATAGGAGAGTATTTTGATTTCGAAAAAACATCGATAAGTTATATACACTAATTTCTTTGTTTGATAATTTAGTGAGTAACATATAAAGATATTGTCAATAAATACACGAATGTTATTTAAATTTCATGCTTATCTCTTATAAATATTATTTAACGGGGCCTTCTAGAGTAACGCTCCGATTTCTTAGGCTTTTTCGCGATTTTCTTACAAATACCAATGAATGTTTTCATCGTGTTCTTTTTACAAATGTATTAGATTGGTGCAAAAATAATTGCGGTTTCCATTTGATTTTCAAATATAATTTTCAATCAGTCCTTTATTGATACTTTATAAACATAACATAATATTAATTTTAATTCAAAATTATGAATTATATTTCTTTCTAAATAAACAAATATGTGTCAATATATGTGTTTCTAGGACATGTACCGTTTACTTTCAATTGTCTCATTTAAATTAAAGTCATCGTAACGATAATTATTATTAATTTATGGAAGAAAGTAAATATTGAAAAAGTATATTTAAAATATATATATATATAATAAAGTAAAAAGAGTTGTAGTGAAGTAGATTCCAAAGTAAGTTATATTTTAACTTTATCTTTACCTTTTGACCGTTTAGCTGTTTATTTCGATCGGTTTCTGAACTATTATAATCGACAAATTGGAAAATCATTCAAAAGGTCATAGTACTGAGACCCGTGGGTTCAATTAAAATATTTTCTCAATTACGTAAAGCATATTGAGTAAACTACTCTGTTTTCAATTAAAATATTTCTCAATCTTCACGGTACATTGAAAATAAAAAAGGACGAAAAACATTTTAGACGAATAATTGTAAAAAATAAAATATTGAATTTTTCCTGGATAGAAATTGAAGTCAAGTTCGAATGCTGTAACGTCCTCAAAACTCTAAATAACTAACTAACTCGAATGCTTCCATGGGTTAAGAAGATATTATTAGGTTAGTGCAAAAATAGTTGCGGTTTTTATGTTACAAATTTTAATTTTGGCGCCGATTTTTCTAGTCACTGTTATCTTTTGTTATAGTCATGTGATACATGATTGTAAACAATAAAATTAGTACTCCTGATTTCAGCTTGTGTCTATCGTTTTCATTCTTTAGTACTGTTCGATGTAACCTCTTAAATTAGTCACGGAAAAAAGTAAATTCGCGCGATTTGGTTGTATGAGTTTAAATTGGGACCCAAAGCAACAGCAACTGCTCGAAATATCAAATTTGTTTTTGGCAAACAGACAATTAGTGAACGTACATTTCAACACTGGTTCCAAAAATGTAGAGGATGCTTGTGGATGTTCTTCAGCTGTAGACAATAATGATTTAAGAACCATTATTGAAGCGGACCGACGTATAACAACTCGAGAGGTGGGAGAAGCACTCAGTGTTGATCATTTAATAGTTTTTCGACATTTGAGTCTAATTGGAAAAACAAAAAAGCTGGATAAATTGGTGTCGTATGAACCAAACGAATATCAATCGATTCGGCGAAACGAAGTCTGCTCTGCGCTTCTTTTTCTCAACAAAAATGATCCCTTTCTTGATCGCATTGTCACATTGTCCACAGAAATGTGGATTCACTACAACAAACGGAAACGATCATTACAGTGGCTAGATCGAGGAGAAACACCGAAACAGTTTCTTAAACCGAATCTTCATGGAAAAGAAGATTATGGTCACTGTTTGGTGGTCGGCAAATGGCATTATTCACTACAACTGTATAAATCCTGGTGAACCAATAATAGCAGCAAAATGTTGCTAAGAAATTGAAAAAATGCATGAGAAGTTGCATCGTTTCCAGCCAGCATTAGTCAATCGAAGAGGACATATTCTTCCTCATGACAACGCCCGGCCGCACGTTTCACGAATGACTTTAAAAAAATTAAATGAACTGCCTAATGAAACCTTATCTCAACCACCTTATTCTTTGGACCTTATTCTTGTGTCTCCGATAGATTATAATTTTTTTAAACATTTGAGAAATTTCCTACGAGGGAAGGCTGTCAAAGATCAAACATCGGTTCAAAACGCTTTTGATTAAATCCGGGACTCCAGAATTCTATCTTCTAGGAATACATAAACTTGTTCCCCGTTGGGAGAAATGTCGTTCATAATGGAAACAAAAGCCTTGATGGTGGGGAGGGTTATGGGCGTCTTTCACCTATGGGAAATTATGATTTAAGAAACGTTATTGTAACGGACCCACGTAAATCAACTCGAGAGGTGGCAGTAGAAACAATGTTGATCGTTCAACAGTTGTTCAACATTTAACCTTAATTGGAAAAACAAAAAAGCTTGATAAATGGGTCCCGTGTGAACCAAACGAACATCAAGTAATTCGGTAATGAGCACTTTCTTGATCGCATTGTCACATGTGATGAAAATTGGATTCTCTAAAATGATCGGAAAGGTTCATTACAGTGGGTAGACCGAGGAGGAGCACCGAAACAGTTTCCTAAACCGAATTTTCATGAAAAAAAGATTAGGGTCGCTGTTTGATGGTCGGTAAGTGGCATCATTCACTACATGTTATTAAACCCTGGTGAAATAATAACGTTTATGACAATGGCTAAAGCGAGTAGAAACTCCAAAACGGTTTTTTAAATCGAAACTTCATGGAAAAAAATAATGGCCACTTTTTGGTGGTCGGCAAGTGGCATCATTCACTAGAACTGCTTAAATCTTGAAACAATATCAATATCTGAACAATAACAGCAGAAAAATACTGTCAGGAAATTGAGAAAGATGCATGAGAAGCTGCATCGTTTACGACCAGCATTGGTTAATCGAAGAAGACCGATTCTACTTCATGACAACGCCCGACCACACGTCTCACAAATGACTTTCAAAAAAATAAATGAACTGGGTTATGAAACCTTACCTCGCCCACTTTATTCTCTGGATCTGTCTCCGGCAGTTATCATTTTTTAAACATTCGAGTAATTTCCTACGACAGTAGGTTTTCAAAAATCAAGCATCAGCTAAAAGCGCTTTCGATGAATTTATCAGTTCCTGGACTCAAGGATTCTCTCTTGTAGGAACAAATAAACTTGTTTTCCGTTGAAAGAAATGTGTGCATGCCAATGGTCTTTATTTTGATTAATAAATATAAGTTTCAATTGACATATGAGTCTATATACTCGATGAGTAAAAACCGCAATTATTTTTGCACTAACCTTATATTTTTTTAATACTATTTCAGATGAATACTGGTCCGCAAACATGAGGTCCGTACTTTTTTGTTAAAATAGCGTTGGAAAAAAGAACTCAACGAACTAGAGAGACACACATAGCCTTTATAGACCTGGAAAAAGCGTATGATAGCGTTCCAGTATCACAATTATGGAAAGAAATGGAAAAGCTTGGCATAAGATCGACATTAATTCATGCTGTTCAGTCTTACTATAAAAATAATTATGCCGCAGTAAAAATTGGAACATCACTGACGGAATCCTTTAAAACAACAAAAGGATTGAGACAGGGATGTTGTCTCTCTCCGACTTTATTTAAATTATACTTAGACCGATCTCTTAAAGGGTGGGCTCATAAATGTAAGAATATGGGACTTCAGGTGGGAGACGACAATTTATATACCCTTTATTTTGCTGACGATCAGGTGGTGTTTGCGGAAGACGAACAAGATCTCAGCTATATGGTCAGAAAGCTGTGCGAAGAATTTGGAAAAGCAGGTCTTAAAATAAATCTTAATAAATGCGAATATCTAGTAGTTGGAAATGATGACCGCGGAAACCTACCACTGGAAAACGATATAATAAAAGGCGTCGATCAAGCCAAGTACTGAGGAGTGATTTTTAATAAACAAGGAACGAGTAGAGACGAAATCCAAGAAAGAATTACCAAAGGCAGAATGACCATAGGCGCACTCAACCCACTACTATGGGAAAGAAATATTAGAAAAACAACAAAGCTTCAATTGTACAAAACAATTGTTCAAAGTATCGTAGTATATGGCTCGGAAGTATGGGATCCAAATAAATCATATAGAAAAAAACTACTAGCCACTTAGATGGACTTTCTGAGAAGAAGCTGCAGAAGATCGAGTCTTGAAAGAGTCAGAAATGCAGACATTAGAAGGGAAATGAATACTGCAGGAGATATCACTGACGATATTGAGAAGAAACAACTGACATGGTTCGGACACACGAAAAGAATGGACGAAGTGAGATGGCCAAGGAGGATATTAGAGTGGATACCACCAGAAAGGAGAAAGAGAG
>CM068319.1:3314789-3334789 GCA_034766995.1 Acanthacorydalis orientalis | reverse complement strand
ATATACTTTTCCATTATTGTGCACACATTTTTCCCATCTTAATTCTAAATTTTCAATACCTTGACGATAAAACTTTTCGGCCTTTGTATTAAAGAAAGACTCGATCCTCATTAGATCATCCCTCTCTGCATTAATCATCTGTTTTTCATTGTTGTGATTTTGGAGACTTCGGAATAGATGATAATACGATGGTGTTAGATGAGGGTTTTACCGTGAATCAGTCATAAACTCCCATCAAAATTGCCTCAGTGTCTGTGGGGTTCCGCGTACCGTGTGAGGTCGGGCGTTGTCGCGGTGAAAAAATACTCCTTCGCTGGACGTTTATCATCAATGGATTGTTTTAGCCGTACCAGTGTACTTGTAAATATACGTGATTAATATTTATTTTCCATAATAAAGACTGAGAAAACATTATGTACAATTGAGCAGTATATGCATTTGATACGTTATTGAAATAATTGCAAAGTGTTGCATCATCCATTTACATCTTTATGAAAATTTCGTATTACTTATGGGATGATTCAATATATATATATATATTATATATAATATATATATATATATATAATATATATATATATATATATATATATATATATATATATATAATATGTATATATATATATATATTATATATAATATATGTATATATACATATTATATATATATATATATATATATATTATATATAATATATATATATATAATATATATATATATATATATATATATATATATATATATATATATATATATATATATATATATATATATATATATATTTGCACTTTTAATAATATTTGTTTCATTAAATTTACAAAATCTGTCAATGATTTAAAGAGATTCATAAAATACAAATGAACGGCCTTACATATATAACAACCTAATACCTTATTTGTTATATTTTTTATATACCAGTATATAGCCTGTTAAATTGGACGCGAAAATAGAAAGAAACAGGAAGAAAAAAACTATTTATGGTTTTTACAGCATAATATATATATATATTGAAACATAAAAAATATCTAAGAACGAAACTGAATGAATTAAACTAGACACCCATGAGCTGATAAAGCGAACATTTCTCCTCATCACAGATACTAGTCACTTTGTCCACTGGACAAAGTGTGGGCGTGGGTTTTTATTATATAAAAAATGAATAAGAATTTAACTTCTATTGTAAGCAAATAAAATCAAAAATAGTTATTGATGATGAATTAAAAAAAAAGAAACTAGCGTCGAGTTAAAATTTTTCTTTATCCACAGTAAGTAATAAATTTTTTCAAAAAAAGAACAATGTGTCTAAAATCTCCAATGAATCCACTTTTCACATCATGAACCGCACCGAATTTTTCGCTAAGAAACATTCAATAAATTGTTATTTCCGATTGTCACACATGGATTCCTGAAGCATACAACAGTTTATTGAACACATTTGATCAAAAAAATCGATCTGTTTTGCGCGCTGAACGAAGAATCCATCTGCGAGGAACATATCGGCTCCATTGAACATGTGAGAAAGTATAAAAATAGATTCGAATTTAAATAGGCGAAGAAATTCAGCGCACATAACTGTATTCACGCAAATACTGAATTTCAAACAATCGGATATCAGTATTCCGCGCGTGTCATGTTGAAAAATCCCAATAAATTAACATTTAACCTTAATCTCTGTCAACATAAACCATCTAAGGGAACAGAAGGAAACGTGACGTTATACCAGATGGTCACCTGGCAGTTTTCGTACCTCTACACACCGCATCGGTTTATCCCCGTCTGGAAATACCGTAATCCGGTCACCGTACGGTGTACTTTTCGCTCGGCGATCGCGTTTCGAACACGAGACGGTGACGCGGACGGACGCGTGCACAGCCTCGTTGTGTATTCAGCGCGGCCCGCGGTAATTCACTCGCCTCGAGGACCGCTGAAGTATCTGTTCGACATTGGATGAGCCGACGCTCGTTTTCTCGATAATACCTTTATGTGTCCGTTTATACGTTTTAAGGACACCGCCGCGCATTTACATATTCTGTAAATACACTTTCGATTAACAAAAAAAAACGTGCACGCTTGTTTTATAAATCGGAACAACGGTGGACGGACGACCGGAAGTGTCCTTTTTCGCGCTCGGAACAAGGCTGCGCGCCGTTATGTCGTCCGAAGAATAATGCGGCTTTCCATGGAGCCGAGAGCCGTTCAATCTCTCGTTCACGACATTAACATATGTTACATTCATTTGTGCGGATCGAGCGTTTAATGTACAGTGTCGGTCCACGTGGCGGCGAAGGGTAACGTGTGTTTTCGTTTATTGACCTCAGAATGGATATAAAATTATCATATTTTACACGTTAATGATATAACTGTTATTTTATATGTTTGTGTGCCATGAAAAACGTAAATATGGACTCTGATTGAACATTTCACATACTCATATATCGAACAAGAAATTCTGATTTAATATTCGTAATAAATATATTATATTTCGAAATATAACATCTGACGATTTAATGTTTCTGTATAATTTGTCATATATATATATATATATATATATATATATATATATATATATAAATATATAATAGAAGGTTTTATTGAAAGTCATGTCTGATCAAGTCAGGTCTGGTCAGTTCCGGTCTCATCCGGTCAGATCAGAGAAGTACGGATCATATCAGATCATTTCATGTCAGGTATTTTCAGGTTAGATTTGGGAAGTTTTGGTCAGGTCAGGTCAGGTTAGGTAAATTCAGCGTAGCGCATATCAGATAAAATGTGGCCAGATTGAAAAAGAATGGATATAAAATTATCATATTTTACATGTTTATGTGTCATGAAAAACTGAAATATGGACTCTGATAGAAGATTTCACATACTCATATATCGAACAAGAAATTCTGATGTAATATTCATAATAAATATATTATACTTTGAAATATAACATCTGACCATTTAATTTGTCTGTATAGTTTGTCACATATATGTATATATATATATATATATATATATATATCCTTTCTTGGAAAACTGTGGAAAAGAGAGGCACTGAATCGAACAAAATGGAAAATCATGGAAGATGCCTTTATCCAGCAGTGGATTAACAGGGGCTGAAGAAGATGATGATGATATATATACGACACACACACACACACACACATATATATATATATATATATGTTGTATATATATATATATATATATATATATATATATATATATATAATAGAAGGTTGCATTGAAAGTCAGGTCTGATCAAGTCAGATATGGTCAGTTCCGGTCTGGTCCGGTCAGATCAGGGAAGTGCATATCATATCAGATCATTTCATGTCAGGTATTTTCAGGTTAGCATAAATAAAATTGGAGCATTTGAATGATAATTTGATGCAAAATGACCATCAATTGCCTCAAATTTCCGTAAAGTGATTCTTCTCCATGACAATGCTCGGCCACATGTTGCTATAGCCGTGAAACAAACACTGATGCAGCTCGAATGGGACATTTTCCCGCTCCCAGCTTATTTTCCTGACCTGGTTCCAAGCGATTACCATCTGTTCCGATCGATGCAATACGCTTTGAAATATTTAAATACAAATTTCCATAACTACGGAAAAGTCGAAAATTGAATTGTTGGATTGATTGGCTCAAAAAACAGATCATTCTTTTGTCGCAGAATTTAACTTCCGTTTTAAAAGTGGGAAAAATCGAGCTTCCGAGGGCAAATACTTTGATTAATGTATTCATATACTTTATGGAAATAAATGTTCAAAAAACATTTGCTTTGAAATAGATGTACGAGGGTGGTCTCAGAAGTACCCGACCCAACAAAGAAAACACAAAAATTTTGGAAGAAAATATATTTATTTTTCAACATAATCTCCTTTCAGCTCTATACACTTTTCCCGGCGATGTTCAATAAGTTCGATACCCTTTTTATAATAAGAACTGTCTTGCTCCTCAAAATACCCATTAACTGCCGACATCACTTCTTCATCGTTGGGAAATCTTTGACCACTGAGCGCCATTCTTTCAAGTTTGGGAACAGAAAATAATTCGAGGGGGCTAAATCTGGCGAATAGGGTGCATGAGGTACCAATTCAAACTTTAATTCATTAATTTTGGCCATTGCAATAACGGATTTGTGAGCTGGTGCATTGTCTTGATGAAACAATACTTCTTCTTAGCCAAATGCGGTCGTGTTTGCTTGATTTCTTCGCTCAAACGTTGCAATAAGTTCGCATAATACTCGCCGTTGATAGTTTTTCCTTTTTCAAGATAATCAATGAAAATTATCCCACGCGCATCCCAAAAAACCGACAACATGACCTTGCCTGCAGTTGAAACGGTCTTCGCCTTCTTTGGAGCCGGTTCTCCCTTTTAAGTCCATTTGGTTGTTCTTTTGTCTCGGGTGTGAAGTGATGGACCCATGTTTCATCCATGGTTATGAAACGGCGCAAAATTCTGCTTTGTTGTTGTGAAACTTCGCTAAACACTCAATTGAAACATCTTCACGACACTGTTTTTGCTCGAGTGTGAGCAAACGCGGCACCCATCTTGCACACAGCTCTCTCATGTCCCAATTATCAGATAATATGTGACGTACCGCACTTTTTGAAATGGCTACTATGTCTGCTAGCTCGCGCACTTTCAGTCGACGATCATCCAGTTGCGCTTTATGGATTTTCTTCACCATTTCTGGAGTCGTCACCTCATTTGGTCGACCAGTGCGATGCTCGTCTTGGCAGCTCGTACGGCCTCATTTAAACTCTGCTACCCAATATTTCACTATTGTAAACGAAGGAGCAGACTCACCCAGAGTAGAATCCAGTTCAGCTTTTATATTGGTTGGGCTGAGGCCTTTCAATCACGTAACGATGACCAATTTTCTCCATTTTCACAAATTCACTGAAAACGTTCACCATTGACGGCGGCCAAACAAATACTAAACAACGTGGCGTCCTCAAACTTGAAACATATGCTTTATAGATTGTGTACTTTCTGATACAGTGATATTTTTCAAACAACTACCGCCATCTCTAGGTCAGGCCGGGTACTTCTGGGACCACCCTCGTAGTTTTCATGTCCGAAATTTGTTTTCTATAATTCACATTAATTTTCCCTTATTAAATAGGTAGTGATTTTTGAAGCACTTGTATATATATATATATACGAGGGAAATTTGAAATGTTCGCAACCTAATATGTAAATGGCGGTAATATTTTAAATATTCACGGCCCATATAGTGATATCTATCTTATACATCACCTCAATGTCTATAATTAATGTGTTAAGCAGTTTGTTGCAAACATCAATTTAAATGAAACTTTATTTGTACCGTTGTTGAAATGGATAAAGTTGACCATCGTGATAAAGTCTTTTTTCAAAAAACGCTTAACACCAACAGAAATCTTCAATCAAATGAAAAATGTACTGAGTGATTTTGCACCTTCGTATACAGACTCTTTAAGAAGTGGGCAGATGGATTTAAATGTGCCCATGCAAGCTTAGAAGTTAATCCGCGTAGTGGATGTCTGAAAATTACAAAGACAGAAGAAATCATCCACAAAGTGCACGATATTGTCTTACAGGATCGGCGATTGAAGGTGTTCGAAATTGCTAAGGTTGTGGGTCTCTCAGATGAACTTGTTTATCACATCCTAACTGAAAAGTTAGTTATGAAAAAGGTATCGGTAAGGTGGGTGCCGCGTTTGCTGACAAATGATCATAAATGCGTTCGAGTACAAATTTTCCAAGAATATTTGGATCGATTTAAGAGTGATACGACGACTGACTTCGTCCGGCGATTTGTGACTACAGATGAGACATGAATTAACCGTTATACTCCAGAGTCAAAATTACAATCAAAACAATGGAAGCATGGCGATTCTCCGGCATTAAAATTAACAAAATCAGTTTTATCCGCTATAGAAGGCATGGTTTCAATTTTTTGGGATGCTAAAGAGGTCCTGCTATTTAACTACCTTCTAAAGGGACAAACGATAACGGGAGAGTATTATGCTTAACTTTTGGATCGACTTGATCAAACAATTAATGAGAAAAGACCAGGTTTATCAGAGAAAAAATCATTTTCCATTAGGGAAATGCACGTTTCCATACAAGTGTTGTATTCATGACAAAACACGTTGAGTTAAAGTACGACTTGCTGTCCCATGCAGCCTATTCTTCAGATTTGACCGTTTCAAATTTCCACCTGTTCCCAAAACATAAGAAAATCCTCGGTGATAGGCGATTTTCGTCAGATGGAGAACTGATAGCAACAGTGAATCGCTATTTTCAGGACCTAGAAGAAAAGGATTTCCGGAACGGTATAAAAGCACTGGAGCATCGCTGGATGAAGTGCATTGAAGTTCAATAAAAGTAATCCAAAAACAAAAGTAATATTCTTTCATAGTTAGGTCGAGAACTTTTCAAATTTCCCTCGTATACGAGGTCAGACAATTAAGTAATGCGACAAAATTCAAAAATCGAGTATATTTAAAAATTAAGGTACATCGCTGCGATCCCCTTCAAAGTAGTCCCCTCCCGCATCTATACACTTATTCCAGCGAGTTTTCCAGTTTTCGTAACAATTCTGGAACACTTCTTGTGGGACCTCTCCGAGTACCCTCGTCACAGATTCTTGGATATCTTCAACGGAGTCAAAATGTCGACCTTTGACGAATTTTTTCATATGGGGGAATAGGAAAAAGTCGCAGGGTGACATGTCCGGTGAATAGGGCGGTTGTGGTAACGTTGCGATGCCTTTAGACGCCAAAAACTGAGAGACACTGAACGCACTGTGACAGGGAGCATTGTCGTGATGCAGAACCCAAGTCTTCGCGATCTCTGGACGCACACTGAGCACCCTTTTTCTTAATTTTTCGAGCACATTGCGGTAGAATACTTGATTTACGGTTTATCCAGGTGGTACGAACTCTTTGTGAACCACCCCTTTGCTGTCGAAGAAGCAAATCAACATGGTTCGCACTTGAATTGGCCTTCCGCTCCGCGCCTCGTCTTTGACGCTCTCACGGCCTTTTTTAAAATCGGCATGCCACCGAAGCACCTGACTACGACTCAGGGCATCACTACCATACACTTTAAGCACTTTTTCATAAGTTTCTATCGCGGTTTCGCCGAGTTTTGCACAAAATTTTATCGCGCACCGTTGCTCTAAATTTCTCTGTTCCATTTTCGTGACATGCACTACTCGCGCGTTGTTACAAAACATTAAACAGCTGGCGAAGAAATAATCGTACGAGGGTGGTCAAGGTCTCAATCGAGAGAGTAGGGATCTGCTATTACGGTGGCGGAGTTACAGGTTCGCAGTGTTACCACAGGCCGAGAAAAAAATCGGTCGCATTACTTAATTGTCTGACCTCGTATTATGCTTAACTTTTGGATCGACTTGATCAAACAATTAATGAGAAAAGACCAGGTTTATCAGAGAAAAAATCATTTTCCATTAGGAAAATCCACGTTTCCATACAAGTGTTGTATTCATGACAAAACACTTCGAGTTAAAGTACGACTTGCTGTCCCACTCAGCCTATTCTTCAGATTTGACCGTTTCAAATTTCCACCTGTTCCCAAAACATAAGAAAATGCTCGGTGATAGGCGATTTTCGTCAGATGGAGAACTGATAGCAACAGTGAATCGCTATTTTCAGGACCTAGAAGAAAAGGATTTCCGGAACGGTATAAAAGCACTGGAGCATCGCTGGATGAAGTGCATTGAAGTTCAATAAAAGTAATCCAAAAACACAAATAATATTCTTTCAAAGTTAGGCCGAGAACTTTTCAAACTGACCTCGTATATATGAACAAGGTGTCCCAACGAAATGGTGATCTTTCAAGAATCGATTACTAAAACTATCTGTAATGTTTGATTTATTTATTAATAAAACCAGTACGGTAAGACATGGGAAATTTATTGTTTTAAAACCAGGCGGCTCCGTTTCCGCCCTTGATCAGATCAGGTTAAATGAGGTCAGATTAAATTAATTTAATTTCGAAGAAGTGTTATAAGGTACAATATTTTCGAATAACTGTGATTTCTCGGAATTTAACTGCGAGTATTATAAATAGAATTTCAAGATTGCATATGATTTAACTGTTTTTTTGTTTGAAATACTGAATACAAATCAATTGCACAATTCGAAAAATGGACACGTGTATCTTGTGAGCAAATGTGTAATGAATCCATCAAGGATTATTCAATTTATTAAAGAACTTTTTTTAAAGAACTTATAGGAATTTTATTCTTTTTTAAAATATCAGATATTTTATAGGGAAATATTATCCTAATCAAATTACACACACATATATATATATATATATATATATATATATATACACATACAGTCTTACTATATGTTATTTCATCAAATTTTATTTTCTTCAAAAATTTTTACTTCACTTATATTGAGTTGGTAGGAAAATAATTGCGGTTTTTGTTTCCTGAATTCAAATCTTAATTTTTTTCAACGACAATGTCATTTCATCGTGTTCGTGTTAATATAATTTTAAAGTGCATTTTTGGTCTGTATTTTGTTAACACTGTCTTCGATTTCATTATTAATTTTACTTCAAATTGGAGTACTGAATTAGTGATGGAAAAGAAGCAAGTATGAGTGCAAAACGGGTGGTGTAAACGAGTCGGTGTATTGAAATCATGCACACTTTCAATAAAACTAAACTACACAGCATTATTAACTCCGTTCGGGGTTGTGTCAGTGCTGTGTGCGCTTCCAGATCGAGTGTGAGGTACGGAGACCTATTACTCGGGACGATGAGTCGCTTGTCCCTCGATATAAAAATTATATCGAGGAGAGCGAATGGAACGATTTGACCAGTGGTATATGATGGTGTTTTACACGGCTGGGTACGGGGAGGGGATTCGGATCGGGGAGCGAGAGAAGCTCGTTACCCACGACCCACAGCCCGAGCCGTGACCAATTCTTGTCAGATCAGGGAGAGCTCTACCCATCACGACGCCAGTAGTTTTGGCCGCCTGTAGCGGTACCACGGGTTGGACGGGTCCCCTTATTAATTTAATGATAAGTGTATTTTATTTAAAATCAATATTAGACTGATATCGTGAATAGACATATGCTTTGATTTGAATTATATGTATCGGAACAAAATCTAAATCGTTGTGTGTATGAGTTACACTGGTTTCTGGTACAAGTTCTATGTATGCGTTACACTGTGGTTTGGAGAACTGTTCTGTATATAAATTACACTGTGCGATTTGTGCTGTACTCATCTCCGAACTTACTCTTTAATTTACTCTTGATTGTGTACTCTGAACTCAATCGTCTCAGTGGTCCAACGACATTTTATTTATATTCTTTTATTTACCGTTAACTAGAATTTGTAACATGTAGGGCGGTGACAAGTTTCATGTTATTGTTGATTGCAAATCATGACACTTGTTACAAATTATTACACGTTATTTGACTGGTTAATGATTGTAACTTCAAAAATATAGGTATTTGAGGAAGACTACGTACGAATCTGAAAGGATATTGAGCCTTGTTGAATGTGGACGCTTAGTTCGAGATTAAGGGGACCCGGTGGTCTAGAATTTTCGAAAAATCGATTTTTTTTTCGAAAGTATAGTATCTTAAAAATATACTGTTAAAATTTGATGACGAAATTCAGAGTATTTCAGGATCTACAGCCCATTAGAAGGTCAGAACTACTTGGTCAGAATATACTTGCTTGAAACTTTAAACGCGTTTATCTCGAAACTACTTTTTTTCGTCTTGCGGGGGCCAGAAAAAAAAACTACTTGACCGATTTGTCTGAAATTTTAATATGTTATTCTGAATAGTTCTAGCTCAATAGTTTTAGCTAACTAATAGTTTCCGTAAAATATTTATATTTTTTTTATTAACAAAACATTCAAAAATACTGGTCGTTTTCAAACTTGTACTTTTGACTACGCGCCATTTTATCAATTTTTTTTTTATTCTACTTCCTGCGATAGCTATACTTATACTAATTAAAAATTCGTTAATTGTTTTATTTCAGATAAGAGGGAGAGATAAATCATCATTCACCACGCAATTCCATTTTTTTAGAGAGGGAGACTTCAGCATCATTTTTCTAATTAAAAAAAATTTTTTTTTTGTCTTTATTTTCATTTTTGTGTAGTTTATTAGTAATAAAATAAGTGTAAAAAAATTTGAAAGCATTATTCATTACCCTCATATAGAAAAAAATTTTTTAAAATAGCTTAAATTTTAGGCCGCTAGACCACCGGGTCCCCTTAAAGTAATTTTTACAGCTGGAAGAACCAAATTGTTTTACTTTTATGCTATGTTATTTGAAGTTTAAAAAAATGTTTCTTGTAAAAAACCTTTTCTTTTCACATCTGGCGAGCAACGGCTAACTAACCTAACGGTACAACTTTTTAACTTTTCTATATTTTGTACAATACTGTTATTCGGGTATTTACAAAAACATCTTCACTTCTCTAATCAGAAGTAAATCTATATAAGCTCCTGCGGTCGTGTACACAGATAACCCCCATTTTTTTGGGAATTATTTTTATTTTTCAACATAGTCTCCTTATGGTTCAATAAAATTTGTTCACCGATGTCCCAGTGTCTTTATCTCATTTCGGGAGTCCAACTTCTACAGGTCTTTAAAACAGATAATAGTTCTTTGAAGATTTTTACGATTGAGTTCTTTTCCAGGTTTTCTCCATACTAGAATACGACCATTCGACACAAAAATGTCGAACTTATTCTCGTCGGAGAAAATTTGCAAACCCCAGACGTTTTTCCTGTTTGATTCACTTAAGAAGACTCGGTGGTCTAGAATTTTCGAAAAATCGATTTTTTTTTTCGAAAGTATAGTATCTTAAAAATATACTGTTAAAATTTGATGACGAAATTCAGAGTATTTCAGGATCTACAGCCCATTAGAAGGTCAGGAAGGTAGAAGAATAAGTGGAGCAGTTGAAACTTTAAACGCGTTTATCTCGAAACTACTTTTTTTCGTCTTGCGGGGCCAGAAAAAAAAACTACTTGACCGATTTGTCTGAAATTTTAATATGTTATTCTGAATAGTTCTACAATAAATATTTTACGGAACTAATAATTTCCGTAAAATGTTTATATTTTTTTTATTAACAAAACATTCAAAAATAATGGTCGTTTTCAAACTTGTACTTTTGACTACGCGCCATTTTGTCAAAAATTTTTTTTTTTATTCTACTTCCTGCGATAGCTATACTTATACTAATTAAAAATTCGTCAATTGTTTTATTTCAGATCAGAGGGAGGGATAAATCATCATTCACCACGCAATTCCATTTTTTTAGAGAGGGAGACTTCAGCATCATTTTTCTAATTTAAAAAAATTTTTTTTTTGTCTTTATTTTCATTTTTGTGTAGTTTATTAGTAATAAAATAAGTGTAAAAAAATTTGAAAGCATTATTAATTACCCTCATATAGAAAAAAAATTTTTAAAATAGCTTAAATTTTAGGCCTCTAGACCACCGGGTCCCCTTAATGCAGGGTTTTTTCTAGCAACTAGAGCTCGATATCCGGCTCGGTGAATCGTTCTTTTTACTGTATCGGCACTTACACAATTGCTACTAGTGATATTGATAACTGCGGCTAGCTTTAGAGCACTAATTCTGGGATTTTGGTTCACTTCATCCAGACTTTTTCTTTCTTGTTTGGTTGTTGTTCTCCTTAGTCGACCGATAAGAATTTTATTTTCTAGTTTCTCATCCCGTATTAAAACGCTTAATTATGTTATAAACAGTATGATGACTTCTTCTCACAATTTGACCGATTTCAGTTAGTGTTTTATTTTCTTCGTGAAGTATTATAATTAATTTTCCAATAAAAAAATAGAAAGAAAAAATGGTGACGCAGCAGAAACTGTTCGTAAACGATGCTTTTGGGTTGGGTACTGTCAAGGAACATAAGATGCAATGGTGGTTTCAAAAGTTTCGTGCTGGGGACAAGAGACTTGAAGATGTAGAAGGTCGCGGGCGTCCTTTTTCGGTTCATAACGACCAACTGAAGGCGTTAGTTGAATCAAAACCACGCACAACAATTCAAGAGTTTACACAAAAATTATGCGTTTGTCGTCCAACAGTTTCTGATTACTTAACACAGCTGGGAAAATAAAAAGGAAAAAAATGTATATGAATTTGAAGGTCATAAACCGTAATTATTTATCTTCCAATATATGATATTAGTCAAGTATAATGTTATTTTATGATTATTACGACTACCGGTGTTATCATTAAAAAGTAACTAAATAACATTGAATTACTTGACTGAGACAATCAACGATTGCGTGAAAATATTCATATGCGTACAATTTTTTATATTTTTGTTATGATAAAAGGAAATTACATTATTGTATGTAATTTCGAAACATTACAAAGTTAATGGTTAACAAATCGACAAGGTTGTTCCAATGTGTAATCGTACAAATATAATTTAAAGAGATCATAAAAGATCCATTCCATTTCAATTCTCTTTATACGCTTCGACAGTGTGCTGATTTCAATAAAGCAACACCGAATTCGTTTCCTATGCGTTTAATTATAAACATGCGTTTAATTCATCCCGTGGAAAGTGATTCATATGATGCCATTTCTGATATGGTTTTAAAACGTATTCACTGCTTACGTTTGATAAAACAATATTGTGTAATTTACCTAATTGCAATAATTAAATTAAATATAATTATATTTATATCGTCGTTTGTTATATTTAGGTTAATTATTTTTTTATTGAAGTTTAATTTATTCGTTGTTTATTACGTTATACTTGAAACTTTCTATAAGATTGATATACTAGTCATATGTATATATATATATATATATATATATATATATATATATATATATATATATATACATATATATAGTCACAGGACACGGGAGACTAAGCTACCACGAACATATACAAGGCCGAAGGACGAACAGAAAGTGTAGATGGTGTGTGTGTGTGAGGGGAGGGGACGCGGTCCCCATTCATCTCCTCGCGGAATGTCCGGCATAGGTCAATTTACGGTGACGATGGTTTGGGGAGTTCCTCTTTACCGCGGCCGAACTAGGGTCTATAAACTCGGGCAGGCTGATAGGTTTCAGGAAGGAAGTGAGACTTCCCGAGTAGTTTTGATCAGCCGAGGGAAGGCATAATGAACTTCGAGTCTAAGTGCCGGGAGGCAAGGAAGCTCCCTCCCTCCTCAAACATAATCTACCTATCTATATATATATATATATATACATATGTATATATATATATATATATATTTATATACATATATATATATACATATATATATATATATATATATATATATATATATATATATATATATACATATATATATTTATATATATATATATATATATATACATATATATATATATATATATATATATACATGTATATATATATATATATATACATGTATATATATATACATGTATATATATATATATACATATATATATATATATATACGAGGTCAGACAATTAAGTAATGCGACCGATTTTTTTTCTCGGCCTGTGGTAACACTGCGAACCTGTAACTCCGCCACCGTAATAGCAGATCTCTACTCTCTCGATTGAGACCTTGCCCACCCTCGTACGATCATTTCTTCGCCAGCTGTTCAGTGTTTTGTAACAACGCGCGAGTAGTGCATGTCACGAAAATGGAACAGAGAAATTTAGAGCAACGGTGCGCGATAAAATTTTGTGCAAAACTCGGCGAAACCGCGACAGAAACTTATGAAAAAGTGCTTAAAGTGTATGGTAGTGATGCCCTGAGTCGTAGTCAGGTGCTTCGGTGGCATGCCGGTTTTAAAAAAGGCCATTTTAAAAAAGGCGATTTTAAAGTGAAAACCATGTTGATTTGCTTCTTCGACAGCAAAGGGGTGGTTCACAAAGAGTTCGTACCACCTGGACAAACCGTAAATCAAGTATTCTACCGCAATGTGCTCGAAAAATTACGAAAAAGGGTGCTCAGAGTGCGTCCAGAGATCGCGAAGACTTGGGTTCTGCATCACGACAATGCTCCCTGTCACAGTGCGTTCAGTGTCTCTCAGTTTTTGGCGTCTAAAGGCATCGCAACGTTACCACAACCGCCCTATTCACCGGACATGTCACCCTGCGACTTTTTCCTATTCCCCCATATGAAAAAATTCGTCAAAGGTCGACATTTTGACTCCGTTGAAGATATCCAAGAATCTGTGACGAGGGTACTCGGAGAGGTCCCACAAGAAGTGTTCCAGAATTGTTACGAAAACTGGAAAACTCGCTGGAATAAGTGTATAGATACGGGAGGGGACTACTTTGAAGGGGATCGCAGCGATGTACCTTAATTTTTAAATATACTCGATTTTTGAATTTTGTCGCATTACTTAATTGTCTGACCTCGTATTTAAAAAAATCCGCAGATAACGTTCTGTTTGTCAGTAACATCGTTTGGAGGGATCAGACAACATTGTAGTTCAATGGGTCAATAAATCACTATAAATGTTCATTCTGGTCAACCGTAAATCCTTACGTTCCTGATTAGTAACATGGGAATTTATCAGGAATTACAGTGCGGTGTGAACTCTCATCATTGAGTTTGACTGGGCCATTATTTTTTGGCGTAACTGTTACTGGTGCTGTATAAATCACTTTTTTTTAGTCAACAACCTTCTTCATAATTTCTCGACAAGAATAGTAAAATGTAAAAAACCCGACATATTAAATATGAAAAAAGATATAGTTCTCAGAATTTGAAAAACACAAAATATCATCAAGATAAATTCAAACCGGCGCAGTCAATGCTGAACCGCCTACAGAAAAGAATCTGTGTCAAGGAATTCATGAAAAAGAAACATTAGTTTGAATTTTATATAAATAAATGCAAAATTTTTCACTATTATAATTAAATTATTTTTATTGAGATTGATTTATGTTAATACATTTCACAAATGATGACGGTATCTTAATTAGTTTATTACAAAAACACAGTTAAAACTTGATTATATATAATACAATTTTCACACTGTGTCTAAATTCACTTTCGAATTTAAAATTTTCACTCAGATCACAAATTAAAAAAATTTTAGTCTAAAATGTTCGTTAAATTGTTTCTAATCGACTTTGATCGTTAATTATGATTATTAATCTTCGAATAAGTACTTATATACATACATGTATATATATATATATATATATATATATACATGTATATATATATATACACCATCATCTTCGGAATATTACAGTAACAAAAGATCTACTTTTTGTCGTTTGTGTAATTTCAGAAATTTATTGTTAAAATGTGACTATATATCTCATATTCTATCTATCTTTACCTTCCCTTTTCTACTTCTCTCTCTCTCTCTATATATATATATATATATATAGAGAGAGAATGAGAGAGAGATGTTACTGAAAAATGACTATATACTTTATCTGCAATGTACATCTATCTGTCTAACGCTCCCTCTCTCTTTCTATATATATCGACAGAGAGAGAGAGAATGATGGGAAAGAGATAATTGAAACATGACTATATGTTAATAAAATTGTTAAAACACGACTGTTAATTAAAAAAAAACTTAAAAATGTATCAAATGATGGTACACATAATTGGGTTAACACACTCAATACAGTGATTACGGAGATTGAAAAACCATTTTTAATACTTTTTCTCAATACTCTGTTGCATATCAGTTTGCATTTATAATGGTTTGAAGCCGTTGTGCCATGAATTGGACTAACTTTTCAGTAATACTAGACGGATGGTATACTGTGCCATGTTTGATGTAGTAAAACATTGTATCCATTTTTATTAGAACAGTTAGATTTCTGTAATCGATATTTTAGTTCGACCCACATATTCTCAATGGGGTTGAAATCGGAAGATTGTGGAGGAGTTTTTAACATCTTTGGAATATTGGAGTAGAACCATTCTCGCAATACAAACGAGATGTGCTTCGGGTCGTTGTCTTGTTGAAAGTAATTTACTGCCGGCACTTTTAATTTCTAGGAAGAATACTATTTAAAGTAGAAAGATATTTCATTTAATCCATAATGATATTGATTGATAGAAAAATAATTGCGGTTTATGACCTACAAATTCAAATAATTTTTCATCAGCTAATAATTAACTTTATTAACCGAAATAACCACCATTAAAATCGATACATTTTTGTCAATTAATTACAAGTTTATTTATTCCGGTGGTGTAAAATTTCGGAGTTCCGGAGTTGATAAAATCTTGAAATGCACTTTCAACAGCAGCTTGGTTGTTGAAGTACTTAACGTGTAAGAAGTTATTGAAATTCGTGTACAAGTGATTGCTTATTAGAGATATCTGGTGAGTATGTTGGATAGAGGCAATGTTTCATGGCCCGATCCATTAAATTTTTGGAGGGTCAATCGTGCGACGAGTGGTCGTGCATTGCCGTGAAGCAGGTTTGGATCTTCTTGATTGACCAGTACGAGGACGTGACGTCGCAGTTCTTGGTGCATTTTGTCGATTTCTTGCCAATGACACTCAGTTGTAATGGTTCTACCAGGATTCAAAAAATTATAGCGGATTATACCGAGTGCAGATCATCAAACAGTCACCAAAATTTTGTTTTGGCGTAATTTCAATTTCGTGAAATGCTTTAGCGCTTCATCTTTGTAACCAACCAGTGCTGACCGCTTTCTGTTGTAAAACATCCATATCTGTTGCACTCTATATGAGATGGTCCCAGAAGAACCCGGCCTGGCCTAGAGATGGCGGTAGTTGTATGAAAAATATCACTGTATTAGAAAGTACACGATCTATAAAGCATATGTTTCAAGTTTGAGGACCCCACGTTGTTTAGTATTTGTTTGGCAGCCATCAATGGTGAATGTTTTCAGTGAATTTGTGAAAATGGAGAAAATTGGCCATTGTTACGTGATACAATACTTTTATTTGAAAAACCTGAGCCCAACCAATATAAAAGCTGAATTGGATTCTACTCTGAGTGAGTCTGCTTCTTCGTTTACAACAGTGAAATATTGGGTAGCAGAGTTTAAACGAGGCCGTACGAGCTGCCAAGACGAGCATCGCAGTGGTCGACCAAATGAGGTGACGACTTCGGAAATGGTGAAGAAAATCCACAAAGCGGTACTGGATGATCGTCGACTGAAAGTGCGCGAGCTAGCAGACATAGTAGGCATTTCAAAAAGTGCGGTACATCGCGTATTATCTGAAAATTTGAACATGAGAAAGCTGTGTGCAAGATGGGTGCCACGTTTGCTCACACTCGAGCAAAAACAGTGTCGTGAAGATGTTTCAATTGAGTGTTTAGCGAAGTTTCACAGCAACAAAGCAGAATTATTGCGCCGTTTCATAAATGGATGAAACATGGGTCCATCACTTCACACCCGAGACAAAAGAACAATCGAAACAATGGAATGAAAAGGGAGAACCGGCTCCAAAGAAGGCGAAGACCGTTTCATCTGCAGGCAAGTTCATGGCGTCGGTTTTTTGGGATGCGCATAGGATAATTGTCATTGACTATCTTGAAAAAGGAAAAACTATCAACGGCGAGTATTATGCGAACTTATTGCAACGTTTGAGCGAAGGAATCAAGAAAAAACGGCCGCATTTGACTAAGAAGAAAGTGTTGTTTTATCAAGAAAATGTACCGGCTCACAAATCCGTTATTGCAATGGCCAAAATTAATGAATTAAAGTTTGAATTGCTACCTCATGCATCCTATTCGCCAGATTTACCCCCCTCGGATTATTTTCTGTTCCCAAACTTGAAAAAATGGCTCAGTGGTCAAAGGTTTCCCAACGAGGAAGAAGTGATGTCGGCAGTTAATGGGTATTTTGAGGAGCAAGACAGTTCTTATTATAAAAAGGGTATCGAACTTATTGAACATCGCTGGGAAAAGTGTATAAAGATGAAAGGAGATTATGTTGAAAAATAAATATATTTTTTTCCAAAATGTTTGTGTTTTCCTTGTTGGGTCGGGTACTTCTGGGACCACCCTCGTAATACGACCGAGAAACGGATCATTTCTGTTCGGTTAAAGAAGCGTAGAACAAACGGCGAATTTTTCTTTGTTTTTGTTCAGTACATGCGACAGTCATTTGTCAACCTTTTTCGATTTTCCTAGCTATGTTAAGCGATGCAGGACTCTTGGATGACTAACTCTTAACTATTAATATTTAAATATCATATATTACCTAATTTTAAATGTAAATCTATAAATAAATAAACGAATGTCGAAATTTAATTCAAAATACGTCGACTTGCTGTTCAACGTAACAGTTTAGCATTTATAATCATTTCTTCAATGACGTATTCGGATGACAAAATTTACATAAATGTATAAGTGGTGATATGGAAATGTTATTTTTTTATATAAAGAGAAACATGATATCAACGAACGTTGCATGCATTTATTCAACACGTTTTACTTAACGATGTTGCTTAATTATAATCATATTTATATGAACAGCACGTTTACAACCTGCTCGTACAACTATTGCAGATTTTCAAAGAAAAAAAAATACCCATCTGCGATTTCATGAAAATGTAACGTTTCTGGTGACATCATATAATATATGTTTGTCGGTATGTGAGCCGTTGTTTTTGAAAGTGGTATGATAAATTCAGTCAACTTAAAAATATTGGCAAACGTTAATCAATTCGGGTAATGTACCTAGAACTATAAACTTGCTAAATTTTATGATGCATTAGTAATTAATAAAAATGTTAAAGAAAATAAACGTTTTTTCAGCTACAAACGGACTTGTACCATTTTTAATAGTAATAAATTATAAAAAATATAAAAAATAGCAATTTTAAATTTATATTTTAATTGAAGTTGACTTTTATGAAATGTATTTTTTAAGGGGACCCGGTGGTCTAGAATTTTCGAAAAATCGATTTTTTTTTTCGAAAGTATAGTATCTTAAAAATATACTGTTAAAATTTGATGACGAAATTCAGAGTATTTCAGGATCTACAGCCCATTAGAAGGTCTGGTAGGTAGAAGAATAAGTATAAGAATAATATACTTGCTTGAAACTTTAAACGCGGTTATCTCGAAACTACTTTTTTTCGTCTTGCGGGGGCCAGAAAAAAAAACTACTTGACCGATTTGTCTGAAATTTTAATATGTTATTCTGAATAGTTCTAGCTCTCGCTAGAAGTAAAACTAATAGTTTCCGTAAAATATTTATATTTTTTTTATTAACAAAACATTCAAAAATACTGGTCGTTTTCAAACTTGTACTTCTGACTACGCGCCATTTGTCAATTTTTTTTTTATTCTACCGTCCTGCGATAGCTATACTTATACTAATTAAAAATTCGTCAATTGTTTTATTTCAGTTCAGAGGGAGAGATAAATCATCATTCACCACTCAATTACATTTTTTTAGAGAGGGAGACTTCAGCATCATTTTTCTAATTAAAAAAATTTTTTTTTTGTCTTTATTTTCATTTTTGTGTAGTTTATTAGTAATAAAATAAGTGTAAAAAAATTTGAAAGCATTATTCATTACCCTCATATAGAAAAAAAATTTTTAAAATAGCTTAAATTTTAGGCCGCTAGACCACCGGGTCCTCTTAATATAAAAAAATGTAATTAAAATGAAGACATGTGAGTAAACGAATGATCGAGCTTATTAAGAAATAATTGCTGTTATATTATGATGAATTTATAAATAGACAAGTATGAAAAGCAGATTACTTCGTTAAGAAAACTAATAATAACAAACTTTTCATATTTAAATCTGATTTCTCTTTTACACTTAGCATAGTGTAGTGTTTATGGTGAATAGGAAGTATGTAAGGCAGTAAACTCATCATATCTCTTTATATTTCTCTCTTGTTATAGGTCTTGAAGTTGTGTACAGTGGTCACATAGTAATTTTGCTAACATTTTTAGGCCTTTCTTGTTTTCCAAATAAATCAAGAACTTTAAATTGCGTATTTTCTTCCATAGAGATTTTGTATAAAATTT
>CM068319.1:3294789-3312289 GCA_034766995.1 Acanthacorydalis orientalis | reverse complement strand
ACAGTATATAAACGGTAGTTGAGATCGCAAAAGGTAATCCCCGGTTTTTTGAAATTTTTTTCCCGGAAAAACACGCAGAGACAATTAAAAAATTTCAATAACGCCTCACACAATATTTAAAGGGACCTGGTGGTCTAGAATTTACGAAAAATCGATTTTTTTTTCGAAAGTATAGTATCTTAAAAATATACTGTTAAAATTTGATGACGGAATTCAGAGTATTTCAGGATCTACAGCCCATTAGAAGGTCAGGTCAGTTTCTTGAGTATATACTTGCTTGAAACTTTAAACGCGTTTATCTCGAAACTACTTTTTTTCGTCTTGCGGGGGCCATGAAAAAAAAACTACTTGACCGATTTGTCTGAAATTTTAATATGTTATTCTGAATAGTTCTAGCTCTCGCTGGAAGTAAAACTAATAGTTTCCGTAAAATATTTATATTTTTTTTATTAACAAAACATTCAAAAATACTGATCGTTTTCAAACTTGTACTTTTGACTACGCGCCATTTTGTCAAATTTTTTTTTTATTCTACTTCCTGCGATAGCTATACTTATACTAATTAAAAATTCGTCAATTGTTTTATTTCAGATCAGAGGGAGAGATAAATCATCATTCACCACGCAATTCCATTTTTTTTAGAGAGGGAGACTTCAGCATCATTTTTCTAATTTAAAAAAAAATTTTTTTTGTCTTTATTTTCATTTTTGTGTAGTTTATTAGTAATAAAATAAGTGTAAAAAAATTTGAAAGCATTATTCATTACCCTCATATAGAAAAAAATTTTTTAAAATAGCTTAAATTTTAGGCCGCTAGACCACCGGGTCCCCTTAAAAGCCGAGGCTTAGACCCCGGTCTCAACATCCGTATCTTATCAGTGAACCAATACACTGTACTTTCTATCCAGATCAATAAAATACACTTTGATTTTGATTTTTCGCAAAAGGCAGTCAAGTAACAGAACCCGCGTGGTTACATTAATTGTAGCAATAATTAGTTATAAGCATTATAACAATTAAACTATAATAATAGGCAAATATTTGTGTTTTTATTTCGAACACGCAGCATTTATGTTATTAACATATATAGAATATAAAAATATAACATTTTTATAAAAAATGAATATTTCTTTGTCTATTTTAATATGTTAAGGCGTCCCTCCTTGTCACCTAGCATACCACTTAATTCATATTTACTTAGAGTCATGCACAACTCGCATGTCTCACTATTTAATCAGTATATTTTATAATAGATTGATATAGAATCTATTGAGATAATACAGTGTTAGATACTTGAAGCAATTAAATCTTTATTATTTAATGTATCCGTAGTAGATAAATATTATAAGATCATACATTTTAGATTGAGAGTATGATGTGATTCTGAAACTATAATGAAAGGAAAAGCTGGTACTTGTTTCTAGAAACATCAATATTTTAATGTAATAACAGCATAGAAATATTTATTGTATAGATTTTTACAAAACAATCCTACAAACTCCAATATTAGTTACCTTGAATTTTTTTTGAAGATTTGTTTTATTTTATAAACTGTTCTAAGAAAAACCGTATTTTTCTTTAATTTCCCGGATATGTGTGGGGAATATTTTGAAACTAAAATTGTTGATTTGTAGACAAACTAGATTTGTTTCTAATAAAAACAATGATATAATAATACATATATTTTATATATATGTATATATATATATATATATATATATATATATATATATATATATATATATATATATATATATATATGCGGTTTATAGAGCCTGTCGACGCTTTCCGCTCTTCAACTTTTTCCTCCATTCTTTTCTATCTTGGCACAGCTGTTCGTCCAATCCTCTCTCCCTGATCAATTTACGGATTCCTTCGCTCCAAGATCTCCGTGGGCGACCTCGCTTCCGTCGTTCCGGAGGTAAATACTCCATCGCTTGCTTAGGCAGTCTTGTGTCGGTCATTATCTTGACATGGCCGTACCAGGTGAGTTGTTTCCGCTCAATGTCTTCAATTATGTTGTCTTCTACGCCCATTAATTGCTTGATCTTTTTATTTCTAATTAGATCTCTTCTTGATATTCGACAGGACCTTCTTAGAGCATCCATTTCCATGGCCGCAATTCATCTTTTATCCTCCTCTGTTGCTGACCATGCCTCCGCTCCATATAAAGCTATACTTTTAACCACTGTTTGGCAAATCTGCCATTTCCGTTGTTTTGATATTGTGGGGCTCCACCAAATACTATTTAGTTTCCTAATAGCTCTTGCACCTTGTGCGTTTTTTCCTCGTATTTCCATTGAGTCTTTGCCTTCCCTATTAAGTTTCACTCCCTAGTAGTTGTATATCTCACAGGCTGATATTTTTTCATCATTGTCTAATTCTAATTCTGTAATCGCAGTTCCCCCTACGCATAAATATTTGGTTTTGCCAATATTCACTTCTAGCCCTCCTTTCTCATATTGTTGTTTGAGCTTCTTGGCCATGTATTCGAGGTCTTCCTTATCCTGCGCTATAAGAACCTGATCGTCCGCAAATTGTAAGGTATATATTGTGGTTTCATCATTAATAGGAAGGCCCATAGGATTACACTTTCGTGTACAGTCTCGTAAAAGATTTTCTACGTAAATCTTAAAAAGGGTTGGGGAAATACAACATCCTTGTCTTAATCCTTTAGTTACGGTAAATCCATTAGATAAACTTTGGCCGACTTTAATTTTCGTTGTAGATTGGTTGTATAGTTGTTTCACCGCTGCAATAAGGGTGTGGTTTATCTGAGTTTGTTGTAATGCTTCCCAAAGTTTCACTGTAGGTATACTATCATATGCCTTAGCTAAATCGATGAATAGTAGGTGCAGTTCTCGCCCTGTTGCTATCCTCTTGTCTATGAGCTGTTTGAGGCAGAAAATGTGATCCATGCATGACCTTCCAGCTCGGAAACTGCATTGTTCTTCAGCTTCTTTCCCCTGGTATTCTTGTTCTATTAGGTTCTTACGATTCTACCATAGAGCCTGCTAAATGTTGATGTCACCATTATACCTCGATAATTATCACATTTTCTTATATCTCCCTTCTTATGAATTGAGGACTTATATCCAACTTTCCATTCTTCTGGTATCTCATCACTGTTAATACATAAGTTAAATAGGCGAGTCGTCATTCAGCTAGTTTTACTATGCCATTCTTTATTAATTCTGCAACTATTCCTCCTGGGCCACTAGCTTTTCTATTTTTTAATTTTTTCATTTCTTCTTGAACTTGCTGTTCTGTTAATATTATCTCTTCTCCCTCTACTTGAATCTGTGGCTCTTGGAGTTCAAATTCTTGCCGTTGTTCTGTTAGGAGTCCTTTATAATACTTTTCCCATTTATCCAGAGGTATGACATTAATGCAGTTTTTCATCTTATCCGACTTTACACTATCTATAAATTTCCATGCTTCCGTGCATTTTCCTCCAATATACATCTCGACTTCTGCACATCTCTGATCCCATGCTTCCCTTTTTTCTTCTACTACTGATTTCCTAACTCGTATATATATTTTTACATATATTTTTATATGGAAAAATAACGATTGCACTGCAAATTAAATAAATATATAAAACGGCTCATATATGAGTACTTCTTGTTTATGACTTGTCACAGTTTCAACTCTATAATTTCTGAAATTTAATCGAAAAAAACGTACGCGACTACCGATCGTTTCGTTTATTTATGTGTGCGTCAGACGACCGACGATGCTTTTTAAGCCCCGTGCACACTACTGACACGTCACATACAATCACGTGATAAGAACGTATGTGAGAGCTAATTTTACATCGGTTTCAATGGTATCCGGTGCACATTACTGTCACTTCACGCACATCACGCCTGACGCGTACGGTTCTTATCTCGACTAGTGTTGACACGTTCTCACATATTTCTGTTTCTGCAGACATTTCGTGACGTGAAGACACTTTTGAATCGGTTGTCAATTAGCATTCCGGTTTGAAAAGTTTTGAGATAAATTTAAAATTACATAAAAATGTATTTTTTTTATTTTATTATAGTATAGTACAATATATAGTACAAATAATATAACATATAGTATAATATAACCTAATAAAATAATTTGGTTATTTCAGATGTAAAAAAAACTGTAAAATAAATTAACAACACTTTTATTTATTAAAATATTTTTTATAACAGTTAGTATTATCAAATAATATAAAAATCTTGATAGCGCCCAACACATTATTTCCAAAATCTAGACAAAGGTAAACGTAGAAATATAAAATTGTGAAACCGCTACAGACATGATGCCTAACATCTTGTAACGGTGTAATTCATACGGAGAATAGTCTACAGGCTGATGAAATACTCTGATTCGAGAATGCCAAACGCATTTTCAAAGACCCTTCGAGCTCTCGTCAATCGATAATCGAATATCTTTTTATTTTCATCTCCTGCACGGTGCATGTCTACCTTAAGGTCGAAGTCAGTATGATTTCAGCGGGGAAGTTTCATCTCCAACTATAACGTAGGGAAGCGGCTGAGAGTTTTCACTCAATGGGCTGACTGGTGGTGTGAAAAGTACTTGGTCTTGCAACTTTCTTCCAAGTAGAACTAGTGAACGGAAACCTTTGTAATTAAAATATTTCGAATCTCCTAGAATCGGACACTGCATTGAGATGCTTCCCATCAATTGCTGCAATACAGTTTAAGAATTGATTTTTGAACACAAATTTTTAAATTTTTCAGCCAACATTTTCCAAATGTTTTGTTTGGCACCGGTATGAAAATTGGATTCAATCTCTTCCAAATAGCATCACAAACAGATCTATCTATCCTGCTGTGCTGAATCCCATGCGATAACTGAATTCAAAGCTCTTGAAAGAGTTTCCGTGGCAAGAATTCTAACAATAAAATGTTCAATTTAAAAAGTTTTGCAAACGGCAGAAAAAGGTAGAGATTCTGCACAGCAAATGTCATATTTTACAGTCGCCTGAAGTTCGAGAGGAAAATGTCTTTTTTAATACCATCTTTACGTACTCGAAAAACGACAACAAACAAACGTAGAGCATTCGTCGACAGGTCTACATTCTACTTCGCACTCTACCTCTAAGAGTGAAGTACAACATATAGTTGTAGCATTACAAGAAAAGAATAAATAAATAAATTAAGATAGTTGTTTTGTGTTAAATTTACATTAAACACAGGGCGAGTTTTTCTTCCTTACTAATGACTTCTCGAATTTGTGTGTTCTTGGATCTTATATCCTCTCCGATAAGGCCATGCAGGCACTCGAATTTTTCTTTCGACATCCTGAAGTGCATCTTGTACTGATTGGAGTGCTCTTGAAGCTCCTTCACAAGACAATGGAACTCACCCTTTTCTTTTCTTTTTAAATTTAGGTCATGAACACACATTCTTTTCTTATGAATTTGATTATGAGCTATCACAGTACAAATACTTGCTACTTCTTCATCAAACTCAGAAGAACTACTTGTTTCGCTCTCCATTATAATTTCAATAATAAAATCAGTGACGTCCAGCTGTACGATAGTGGTGCGCAAACACCAGTCTTGTCAATTGTGTTCACGCGGCTGCGCAATACAAAACGTGACGTTCACGCGTGATGACATTGTGCAACGCTACGACACGTGAAGGTATATTTGGCTGCATGTCGTGTCGGGACGTGTCAGCGGTGTGCACGGGGCTTTACGTTCAACTCTTCACGGATGTCGGCACTCAGGTATTACCAATCTGACGCACAGAATCCCCGCAGGCGCGGAACAAACGAAACGCGGCAGATAAAAACTGACTTGGATCTTCGGATCGCGTGTGTCGAAGGGGTGATTTCGATGCCCGGTCTCTTCTCGTCCTATATTTATTTGAACATTTTTTTTTGGCAGCAAGCCGCTCGCGAAACCTGATGCAGGCCGTCGTTAGACGGTGACGTAGCCGTTCCTCTACGTACAATCTCGCTGCACATGTTGCAGAAGTGACCGTGTATACACAATGCATAAGGTCAAGGTTAATGGTGATCGCTGAACGAGCGGCGAATCACATGTTTGTTTACATCACACAATCGTTTCGATAGATCGGCGAGTATTTATTTATTGTATCACGGTGTAACTTATGAAACTGCGGAATTTGTAGGTGGGAATCAAAACGCAATATTTTTAACAAAACAAAATATATTTAATCAAAATAAACTCCATCATCTTCAATGGTCTTTTGCCAACGAGAAATTAGATTGTTTATCCGATTTTTACAAAAATCAACATTTTTAGAGCTTATAAAGCTTTCTAATCGTTGAATCACTTCCATTTGAATTCGGATTTTTTTTATTTCTGAAATAACATTCCAGGTGGCGAATTCTGCGAATCCACGAATCACTTCTGTTTAGTTTCGGAATTTTTTATTTCTTAAACAATATTCCAAGTGGCGAAAAAGATGACAGTCTGTAAATTTGGTATTTAAAGTAGAGTTTTACTGTTGTTTTATGTAATTTTAAGATTGAATTCTGCTATTTTTAATTTAAATAAACTGTTCTATACCAAAAGACTGTTCATTAATTAATAGATATTTAGGGTTTGTATCTAAAAGAAGATTGGTTTTTTATGAATACATTTTTTAGGTTTTAAAGTATAATTCATATGTTTTGCAGAGTAGTTAAATATTTCAAATGTGTCCATTGTACTGTAAGCCATCGAAACATAATTCAAGAATGGAAATCATTTATATCAGAACTTGAAGAAGTGAGCAACATGATTATTTATTAAATGTTTTCATTAAAAATTGATATCTTAGGTGTCCAAAATAAGATACACTCTTCTTTATTAAACAATATAAATGATTAACTACAAAGTAAAATTATTGTTAATAACTCAACTAATTTTTTGGGTAGATAATGTGCGAATGTTGTTCATTTTTGGCTAATTACTTTACAAATTCTACTAATTTCTCATCTATTACATTTTTGGTGTATTACATTTCGGGAGTTTTCCAGATCCAATATTACAAAACACTTTAATTATTAGGGTGTAACGTATGAAATTGCGGAATTTGTAGGTGAGAATTAAAACGCAATATTTTTAACAAAACAAAATATATTTAATCAAAATAAGCTCCATCAGCTTCAATGGTCTTTTCCCAGTGAGAAATTAGTTTGGTTATCCCATTTTTATAAAAATCAACATTTTTAGAGCTCATAAAGCCTTCGAATACTTGAATCACTCCTGTTTGGGTTCGGAATTTTTTATTTCTGAAATAATATTCCAGGTGGCGAAAAAGATGATAGTCTGTCGGTGAAAGATCTGGTGAATAAGGAGGATGCGATGATATTTCATAATTTAATTTGGAAATTGTGATTCGAGGTGTGCGTAGTCGAGCATTGTCTTGCAATAGTATCGGGCCATATCTATTGATTAAAATTGCCCACAGGTCTTCTCCTGTCTGGTTGTCCATCCAAAACTCTTTTTAGTACTCTCGAGTCAGTGGGATCTGCCCATCGCAGGCGGAGCATTTTTATAAAGACTGACAGTTTTGGTTCTCTATAGACTTTATATATATATATATATATATATATATATATATATATATATATATATATATATTCCATGTACCTTCATCGTTTGCAAGTGCAAATATCATTCTCAACATTCTTGTTTCGACGTTGTCTAACATTTCTGCGATCTTAGCTGACATGCAACACGCTTGACCCTATTGATTATAATAGTACGGATAAGGCAATTTACTGTCGGATTTTGGTCTTTCCATACACATTTTTGGATTTAATTATGGATAAGAACACTAAATATGTTCTATTTGCTGCTGCTATTCATTTTTAAACTTTCGAGATTCCTCATTTTCACTGATGATGTTTGAGCCAAAGTACGTGAAATTGTTTACAACCTCGAAATTGTAATCATCAATGGTGACGTTTTGAACTAATCTTCTCTTTCGTCATCAGCTCTATCATTTGCAGCACTAGTTTACTTTTATTCTCATTTATTATAACGCCAATGTCTGCTACGGCGATCTCAAGGGATCTAAAGACTTCTTTAACGGAAAACATAGATCTACCCATGATGTTTAGATCATCGGAATATCCCTGTTGAAGCTTGAGCAAAGTAATTGAGGATAGGACACGTTAATTTAATGTGAACAGTAATAAAGTTTTTCTATAACTTTATTCTACACAACTGTTTTACAAAGTGAGTGTCTTCGTCGATGGATATACAAGTTCTATATATAAAAGTGACGCGACGTTAAGACGTTCTCGGGACGCCTGCGCACGGCGAGTCGCACTCACCGGCACGCTTGCGTACTTTTATGTTACGCTCGCCGGTACGCTTACGCATCATCAACACGGATCAAACTACTTCAACAATCCCGCTATTTTCTGTACATTGTTAACACTAGATTTACGGGTACCGACTGTATACCTGTTTTTACTGAAATCCGTCGTTTTGACGGGTAAATTAAAATGCAATTTAACGTTTAGCACACGTTTAGCTTTACCTTCTATTTTGACGTTTTCATGTTTAGAACTGAGCAATAATACCTTTTTGTTTGGCTTGGATTTGTAAACTGTGAGAACGTACTCATCAGATTCATAAAGTTTTACGGAAAATCGGATCATATCATCCTTCTTAGCCTTTGCAATTTTTGGTAATTCCCTTCTGTTTGCACGTATAGTCCCCATGAGAGTTGGTTTTTTTGCAAGCAACTTTTTTGTAAGGGAAATGCTTGTGAGAAAGTTGTCAGTATTAATGTTTCTTCCACGGCCTAAATATGGTTCAGCAAGCTTGATCACAACGAATTCTCTCAAAGTTATATTTGATGGTCGTATTTCGTCTTTCCCCAAATATGGGAACCCATTTATAAGATATTTTCTTGTAACGTCCGATGCCGACCAAAACTAATGCTGAATTCATCGGGCTTATTCGGCATGTACTGTGTAAGTCGGCATCTAGCTTTGGTTGGGAACAATTGTTCATCGATTGTAATGTTCGCGGCAGGCTTATAACAAGCTTGACTATTTTGGATAAATCTGTCCCATATTATAGAAATCAACGCAAATTTATCCGTTTTCAACCTCTGACTTCGTTCATGCTTTATGTCGAAGTATATGAATTGAAGAATTTCCCTGAACCTATCCTTGGGCTATCTGGGCTCTCTGGGCGGAACCTATCTCATTATTTGTGAAAAGAAGCTAGATATCCATTTCCTACACCATAAATATGAAGTCTTCAAGTTCTTTCCTTCATACGCCCCTCGGGTATACAAAATCGCTATAAATACACACATAGAATATCCTTTTCTGATTTATAAAGTCGTGTGGAAAACCGTACCTCTTTATCTTTCTTAGATTTTTCAGTTTTTGGTATTACTTTTTTATTTGCACTTATAGTCCCAATTAGAGTAGTTTTTTTGCAAGTAACTTTTTCGCAAGTAAATCCCAATTGTATGTAAAAATAAAAAACCAATTCTAAATAACTAGAAGGACGAAGAAAAGTCTGCGAGCTCAGTTCTTCTTATTCAACCGAAAATTGTATGGCATGTACGCTTTTTCATTTCTCGAGGGAAGAAGTACGGGATTCGCTTTCACATTTTCATTGTCTTTGTTTACAGTATCAGATCACTTCGTGGTTTAAGTTATAATTTGATGTATAGAGACTCTTAAGACTCTTAACACAAAATTTGTTGATCCATCAATTTGACGGGTGTTCGGACAAATAGGTGTACTATATACAGTTTACACGAAAGTAGAAATATGGTGGACAAATTGAATGGATATATATATATATATATATATATATATATATATATATATATATATTCATATCAATATACCAATAAATGTCAATATAATGTTTCAAAAAATAACATTTATGTTTTCTTTATTTTTAACCATGAAATCTGTCAAATTAACGGGTTCCGTAAATCTAGTGTTTTAAACAACAATCAATGTTGATCAATATTTAATAATTGAATACTTTTGATCGAATCAATAGTCTGTGGGATGAGAAAACAATTTAAGAATATCAATGTCTTCAAGTTCAAATCTCTATTCAAAGAGTATTTTCAAGTTCGGATATCTATTAAGAATATATTTTTATATTTAAGATCATTTATTTAAATCAAAATTATTCAAGTTTACAAAATAAATTGTTTGCCTTACAAAAACAGATTTGGGGTTTCTATTAGAGATCTAAGAACGAATCATTCACTTAGTTATTAGATTCAATCACTGTCGATACTAAATGCTTACTTTTTCCTTGAAAATGTCTATATATATATATAATAAATCAAATCGTATATATTATTTATTCGTTCAATTAAATTTATCTTACAGGCATAAATGCCTTTCTCTTAGAATAAAAATATGTGCTTATTAAATATTTGGCAATAAAACATATTCCGATGGGGTTTTCCAGTATAACAAATAGAAAAAACTGGTTTCTATAATGTATCGAATTTAGAAGAATAGAGAAAGTGTAACGATAAGTGTTTTGAAATGTGTTGAACAGAAACAAATAGTCTCAACTACGTTATATTTAGATTTAAAAAAGTAATTTGTTTATTATTTTTAAATAAATTAAAGTAACAGTAAAGATAATAGATTCGTTCGTGATCTTTTTCAATAGAACGATGAAACCGTTCTGTTTTCGAAGAAAATGCCACAGAGGATGTTCATTATAATGAAGTAGAGATGCAAGTAACACGATTTAAGGCACGAACGGATTCACTTTAATAATTTTATTGCTATCTGAATACGGAGCAAAGAGAACAAACGGTTTTGAATAGTTAATAATTTTTTGGATTGTATGATCTTCTTCTCTTTGTATCAGAAATTTATAAATAAATTATATATATATATATATATATATGTATATATATGTATATATATATATATATATATATATATATACATACATATATATATATATATATATATATATATATATATATATATATATATATAGGTATACCCACACAGGGTGGAGTAAAAAAATGGAAAGGTTTAAACAGTTACTAAATTTTGTTTAAATTTTTTCTCTCATAAAAGAATTTTATAAATAATACATATAAACATATATATATATATATATATATATATATATATATATATATATATATATATATGTGTGTATATTTATATATATATATATATATATATATATATATATATGTTTATGTATAATATATTTATATATATATACATACATATATATATATACACATATATATATATATACAAATATATATATATATATACACATATATATATATATATATATATATATATATATATATATATATATACAGGGGGTGTACAAACACAAACAAGAATGATAGGGTTTGATAGTTGCTATTTTTTTAAATTTTATTTTCTCCTCAACAGAATGTATATACATATATATATATACATATATGCAGGTGGCGCAAAAAGAATGAAAAGGTTTGAATAGTTAGTAATTTTTGGATTAAATTTTTTTCTCTCATAAAATAATTTTATATATAATAATTACATATATCTATCTATCTATCTACCTATATCTATTTATATATATATATATATATATATATATATATATATACATATATGTATATATACATACGATGGTGCAGAAAGAATGTTAGTGTTTGAATAGTTACTATCTTTGTTTAAAAATTTCATTTTTTCCTCACCAGAATTTATATATAAGTACATAAGTACATATATATATATATATATATATATGTATATATATATATATATATGTGTATATATATATATATATATATATATAATTGCAGGTGGCGCAAAAAGAATGAAAAGGTTGAATAGTTAGTAATTTTATGTTTAAATTTTCTCTCTCATCAAAGAATTTTATAAACAATAATTACATATAAATATATGAATATATATATATATATATATATATATATATATATATATATATATATATTTATATACATGGTAGTGCAAAAAAATGGAAGAGTTTGAATAGTTAGTATTTTTTAAAAAAATCATTTTCTCCTCATCAGAATTTTATAAATAATATATATATATATATATATATATATATATATATATATATATATATACATAGTATATATAGTACATATCTATCTATATATATATATATATACATATGTACATATACACACACATGTATATATATATATATATGTATATATATATATAGTATATATATATATATATATATATTGTTTATATAGTATATATACAGTATATATATATATATATATATATATATATATATATATATGTATATATATATATATATATATATATATATATATATAATTGTAAATAGTAATTTTTTGGTGGAATAAATATGCACCGATTTAAATAATACAAAGGTTAAGAACTACTACCAAGGATAACTGTCGGTTAAAGAAATCATGTCAGTACCGTTCATTGATCTAACATTTGAATTCGTCATTGTGAAACGCACAAGGTCCAGTAGTAAAATAATGAAATTAATTCTAATCTACAAATCTCGCTTGACATTCCATAAACACCGACTTTGTACTTAAATTTAATGTTTTCGTTACCTGTTTTCTCGTCTGTACGAAGGATACATTAACATTGAAGGCGAACATTAATTAAACCATAATATAATTTAAATTTTCTTACAATCTGCAGGTTTTATTGTTAGTATGTTACTGTGCGAGGGTCAAATAATGTATAAGATAACGGATATAAATTATACTTGATACAACACTTATTTATAATCTTTGTTATATTCAAAATATAACTCACAAAGCGCACAAACATATTTTTCTTTACATTAGAATACTAAGTATGTTGGCGTTCCTATCGAAAGTTGAAGAAAGACGGCGTTCTTATAGAAGCGATAAGTGAAAGTAATCAATAAAAATTTATAGATTGAAAAATTTGGCCTGATTTGTAAGATGAAAAAAGAATTCATTTGTGAAATTTTCACAGTTGTCTGGTATACGAAGTTGGTAATAAATGCAGTTTATAAAAATCAATATAACAAAATGCAATGTCAAAATGTCTAACACTTTTCTTACTCTAAATTTTCAGTGAATATTTTGAATAAATTTCTTATCAGTTTATACTGAAATCATATACCATCTTTCGTTGTACACCGTGCAACAGAACAATGATTATGTGACCGATATCAACCAATCAAAACAGAGAGTACGTGATCGATATAATCCGATCAGAGAACGAATAAATCGCACGCATAGCTGTGGGACGATTTTTTGTTATAGAGATTACATTAAAATGAAACAAAAATATTAAATTGAGAATCAGTAATATTACGTTTAAAATGGATTAAAAAGACAGTAATAGAAGAACTTATCATTAGGTCAGAATATACAGGATTTTCCAATAAGGGTGCAATTTTTTAATTTGAAAAAACCCCATAATTTTCGCTGAAATTGACCATTCTTAAAAAATTTCCAATGACATCCCTACATAACTGGACCTATGTCTAACCATTTACTCTTCGGATTTCATCTTTTAAGTTGGATACTGTTTTTCGAACGCGAGGACGCAATTTTTTAATTAGAAATAAAACACATAATTTTCACTGGAATTTCAAGTTTATGTATTGTAAATAAAAGTCGGTGGTACGCCATTTACAAATGATAAATTATATCGTTTGAGTAGCAGCCGCGTGCTTTCTTACAAGTAACCATTCTTCGATGATTAATTGACTCTCTCCTTTCTATCGATTTTCAATAAACGTTCTTATTCCAACTGTCCATTGGTCTTTTTCTAAGCCATCAGAAATTTCTTGGTTCCCAATCAATCATTGTTCTTGTCCATCGATTGTATTCTTTTCTTAAACAATACCTCAACTATTTTCATTTCAAACGCTTCAGTGCTACTATTATGTCTGAAACTACGATTTGTTTTCGTCGGCATACTTTTTTTCTTTTATCTCTTCTTTTAATTTCAAGACTTCTCTCTTTCTCTTGGACACACATATACATGTTCCTACACACACACACACACATATATATATATATATATATATATATATATATATATGTATACATACAAGGGTATACCACACTAGTCAAAATGACTGGTATTACAAATTTATTCTAAATTCCTACTTCATGTTACATTTTTTTCACAACGATGTGATATTGCAGCGATAACTAATGAAACAGCATAATGTTTTTTATTTTTATTTTTTTTATTCAAAATCAAAATAATTTTGTATCCTGGCTACTTAAACGGATACCAGTCAAAACGACTGATAGCTATGAAAGTGTAAGTGTCCTGCAATCTGTTTCCCGAACACGAATTACCCAGTTTACTCGTCTTGTACAACTTCTCACACGTTCTTAGAATTTTTACTGCGTATCATTCTGTATGATGGTGAAAATTATCAGGAAAATTCCGGATCGATCGTGATGGTAATGCAAAACTAATGCATTCATTCGAAAATATATTTGGTCGTTCATTTAGATCTGGAGACGTGGAATGTGTATTGGAGTTTTTGTTGAATGCTGCACTCATATTATACAATATAATAAATAATAAAAAAGTAATTATATAAATTATAATAAACGACATATTATTTCAGTTAGTGCGAGGTGAGAAAAATGAATACAAATATAAATTTTATGTAATCACTAGATTTATTTTATTTTTATAAGTCCTGAAAATGGCAAAATGAATAAAAATCTATGAATTATTGGAAAAACTGAACGATATACCGATGGAATGCTCTGATATCGATGATGATGAACTCGATGACAGTGAAAGTGAACCAGAAGAAATTGAAAATGAATTATGCGGTATTCACGATGAACTTTTTGATAGTGTGGTTAGTGGTAATGCGTTTTTAGGCAAAGAAAATGTTCAAGAGTCCTCGGAAAGAGGTAGTGAATTTGAAAATATTTTGAATTTACGAAAAAGAAGATGTGCTCGAGTGATTTCAAGTTCTGAAGATGAAAATGAAAGTATACTGCAAGATCATCAAAATGAAATTGCTGTAGACAGAACCAGTTGGGAAAAATACAAGAAGGGTCTAGTCCTGGAAGATTACCGCTTCATAATATTTTCAAAGACGTACCTGGTCCAACAGGATATGCCAAAAAAAATATTATGAAAGATGAATTTATGTTTCAACTAGCAGATGAACTTGCCACTGAAAATGCCGTTGAAAATGTAAAACCAGGGATGAAATCACGAGAAGCTAATGTACAAACAACTTCAAAGAGCTCATTTTGTTCACGCAAGCGGTGTCAAATAGGGCACTGTAATAATAATAAGACTACCACCATTTGTAATATCTGTAAAAAATATGTATGCGGAAAATGCATTCAAAAGAAAAACTACATTTGTAAGAAATGTGACAAATTATAAGTTTTTATACCTAATAATTCACTTTATACTATAAGAATAACTTAATTCATAAATGACAATTTATTTTAATTTTTTCACCAAAGCATATATTCTTTATTACACTAATTATTCTTATTGATGTGTAAGTGATAAAATATGCCAATCCTCATTTAGGGAACATGGTCTCAAATGGATTAATATGCAATACCAACAATGTACTACATAACATGGAACTCCTTTTGTAAGAAACTAATAAGTCAATAAATATAAAAATATTCCATTATTACGAATTTTTTAAACACCAGTCATTTTGACTGGTTTTTGTAGAAACAGCTTCGTCTTAAATGTCGGTAGTTCTAGTAATAAATAATAAAAGATTGTTTGGAAATGAATTGGTTACATGTTAGAAAATTTATTAAAATGAAAATATTACAATGCAATATTTATATTATAACTGAAAAAAAAACAAATTTAGTTATGTGAAAGAACAGACTCAATGTTGAGACGCCTACGAATAAATATTGATGCCAAGGATTCATGCAGAATATTAGTTTTTGCATTTTAATATCGAAATATATAAAATTTAATTACAAGACATAAATATTGAAATTTTACGGAACGTTTATCTATGTCAATAGTTGTAAGAAACGATTATATTCTCCAAATAAGTATTTTTCAAGAGCGTTCCAATGTAATAGAATAAGATGATATGTTTTCATTTTCAATAATTATGCTTTTATATTTAAAAAAATTAAATGTTCACACATTTCAGTCTTATATAATAGGTGTGACAATTAATCCGCTGCCTTTAAATTCAATCAATTATTACTCTGTTTTAAATAAAAATATTTTCTCTTCGTTTTAGGATTTTGAAGTGGCAACCATCAGATTTCGAAACATTGTATATTTTTACCAAAGAGTTAGCATAACCTCACAAAACAATAGTGAACATGATGGTGTCCGGAAAACCGCATGTGTGACATGAGTTTTGAAAGAAAACGTTTCCGAAGATGAAGGAATGATTCAGTCAGTTTTTGGGGAAGGTGTTGTGATACATAAAGCATACAAGAATTTGTTTTAAAAGTTTCAGAGTGGTGATTTTGATCCTTAAGATTGAGAATGTTCAGGACAACTGAAAGATTCTGAAGTTGCGGAGTTTGAGTAGGTGTTAAGTGAAAAATCTGTCAGACTGAATCGAGACTCGGTCAATAAGTCGAACTTAACCAGTCAGTAATTTCCTATCGACTGGGAAAAAATCAAAAGCAGGACCGATTGATGCCATGTGAGTATAAAAAACCAGGAAAGAAGATGCGATACGGCTATCTTCTCGCTCACAAGGTTTAAAAGGAAGATTTTTTTGCAAAAAATTGTAACTAGGGATAAAGAATGGGTTTGTAAGACTAGCCTAAGTGCAAAAAATCATGGGTTATGCTCGGTGAACCATCATTATTGACCTTGAAATCAAATATTCACTCCAAACATGTGTCATTGTATATTTGCTGGGATGTTAAGTGTGTGATGCATTATGAGTTGACTGAACCTGGTCAGACTGTAAACGCAGAGTGTTATCAACAACAACTCATCCTTTTGAATGACTAATAAGAGAGAAAAAGACCATTCGCTGGCTAAGAAACAAAGCAAATCCTTTTGCAGCACGACAACACTCGGCAACAGTTTGCGAAAGGGAACAAATAAGCTACTTATGTGTCAGATAAACCCTATGTTATAATCATTTTATTAAGTTTTATCATAGAATAAGCAAATCTGTATTTTTTGATTACCGACCGTATCATGTTTAGATGATAAGAATGTTTTTGTAAACAATATTATAAATAGTGTAGAAACAATCAATTAAGATAAACAAATCATCACAGGATAAGTAACTTTTCTATTTTTCAATTAATGTAAATAAATCATAATTATATCCTGTTTAGATGATGAGCATTATTATAAGTACTGTAAAAAAATTCACAACAAAGTAGTCAGTATATATATATATATATATATATATATATATATATATAAACATATATATGTATAAACATATATATGTATATGTTATATATATATAAAATATATATATATATATATATATATATATATTTATATATATATATATTTATATATATATATATTTATATATATATATATATATATATATATTT
>CM068319.1:3269789-3292289 GCA_034766995.1 Acanthacorydalis orientalis | reverse complement strand
ATTTGATTATATATATATATATATATATATATATATATATATATATATATATATATATATGCTAGTGTGTCTATGTCTATATAAAAATTCTCGCAGATAGATTGTTTTTACAACGTGTAATTTTATAAAGTGTTTTGTGGATAATTTGTATTGTATGTATATAAATATATATATATATATATATATATATATGTATACATATATATATATATATATATATATATATATATATATATATATATATATATGTATATACATATGTTTGTATGCGTATATAAAAATTCTCACAGATTGATTATTTTTTAGAACGTGTTATTTTATTAATTGTTTTGTAGATAAATTTGTTTATATATATATATATACATATACATTTATGTTAGTATATCTATATAAAAATTGATGAAACATTTGATGAAGGCAGCTGATGAAACACTTGATTTATCCTGGACGAAATTTCCTGGTCGAGTTATTTCAGAAAATGGAGACATTAATTCGCCACCGAGATCCTGAGATCTAGCACCGTTGGACTATCTTCTTTGGAGTCGCGTTAATGGATAGGTGTACGCTAATAATCCTAAAAGAGTTTCCGACCTCAAAAATGAAGAGTAATCGGTGCGATAGAGCCTCGGTTGTGTGATGACGTAATTGATAATTTTTACAAAAGAATAGTTACTTGTGAGAAAGCGTGAGGCGTTAACTTACACGATATTATTTTCCATTTATAAATGGTATACGCCCAACTATTATTTATAATAAATTTCAGAAACTTGAAATTTCAGTGGAAATCTTTGTTTTATTGCAGATTAAAAAGTGTTTCGTTATTGGAAAACCTTGTTTACACACGCATATATATATATATATATATATATATATATATATATATATATATATATATATATAACATGTTCTGATTATTCCATTCAGTTCGGTTTTCATTAAACAGTGGATAGAAGAGAGGTTGTCGTTTGTTTTTCTGGAAAAGAAACCCAAAAGGTTATCGTTTATTATGAAAATTAATTGCTTTACCATCGATTCATTCATTAATGACTTTTTTGAGATTGATTCCTTTGACACCAGGTATGAACGAGATTGCATCATGTCGTACCAAACACGCATGATCAGTAATTTGGAGGACAAAGACAACTTCTGTTTGTTAATGTTCGATGAAATGTCAATTCGCGAGTTGTTGTCGTATGATCTACGTGCTGATAGAATTACTGGGCATGTTGACATGAACACCGGATTCATAGGGAAGAAATATGTAAATAGCGTTATGGTTTCTATGTTGCAAGATGAGAGACGTAGCTGGAACAAGCCAATTGCCTACTGCTTTTGTCGAAATCTAATTTCAGATCATTTGTCACGAATGATCATTGAAGTTATTCGGCGAGTAGCGTCAACTGGACTTCGGGTTATGTGCACGGTATGTGACATGGGATGCAATAACCTGAAAGCGTTAAATTCCTTAAATCGAAAAATACCCCTTCCTTTAGTTTCGGTGGTAGAGCAATTCTTAGTGTTGTGTTAAATGTTCTTTTTTTGTATTTATTACTAGTGTTTAGTTATTTATTATTAGTGTTAAATATTTTTTAAAAATAAATAAATTATACAGTTAATTGTCTTTTTTGTGAATTGTAAACAGCATCATACAGATAGTATGATTATAAAAAATAAAATAATTTGAAATATATTAACATCCACTTAAAAATATTTAATTTTAACACAATTTTATAATAATTTTAAAGTAATGAATTTTGGTTTTTTATATGGAATTGATTATTTGAGAATTATTATAAAATTGTATTAAAATTAAATATTTCTGAATGGGAATGTATATACCGGCGCTAATATTCAAATTTCAAGCATTCAAATCTCCCGCACAAATATTGCGTGGGCAGTGCCATCTGGCTGTGCCAGCATGAGTTGGCACTCCGCACTCCGCAGCCCATCATTTTTTTGTCATAGATTTTTAACCTGTACTTTATCGTCTAGAGAGTCTTTTATCTATGGTCACGGGCGTCCTTCTTCAGTTCATAACGACCAACTGAAGGCGTTAGCTGAATCAAAACCACGCACAACAATTCAAGAGCTTACACAAAAACTATGCGTTTGTAGTCCAACAGTTCTGGGCTACCTAACACAGTTGAGAAAATCAAAAAAGAGAAAAATGTATATGCACTTGTTGAAGGTCATAAACCGTGACTATTTTTCTTCCAATATATGATATTAGTCAAGTATTATGTTATTTTAAAATAATGTTTTTAAAGTATTGAATTTCGTATTTTATATGGAATTGATTACTTGAGAACTATTATAAAATTATATTAAAATGAAATATTTCTGAATGGGAATGTATATACCGGCGCTAATATTCAAATCTCAAGTATTTACATCTCCAGCACAAATATCGCGCGGACTGTGCCATCTGACTTTGTCAGGATGAGTTAACACCCCACACTCAGCAGCTCATCATTTTTATGCCATGGATTTTTAACCCGTATCTTGTCATCTAGAGAGTCTTTTATCTATGCTCTCAGTCATCGACCGTATTCACCAGACCTTGCACCAACTGACTACCAATTCTTCCAGGCCTTGGACCACTTCTTGCAAGGAAAAATATTCAATTGTCAACAAGATGTGGAGCTTAACGCCTTTTGCATTTTCATAGCCATTAGCTCCACATGTTTCTTCCCTGCTGGCCTAAACAAGCTATCTTTAAGATAGCAAAATTGTGTCGTTAGTTTGGGTGCATGTTTTGATTAATTGTGCTGCTTCCTGTTTGAGATATAATGAACTAAATTTTTGATTTGAAATCGGAAATTTCACTTCTAATGACCTAATACATCGAAATGATTAAAAAAGACAATAATGTGACACGTTAGAACACATATTGCGCAGATAAATTTATCCGTGCATGAGTGTATTCAGTAAGAGAAAAATATTTCAATTAATTATTCCAGTATTACCATATTATTATTAACACGATAATTACACATACCTTTTCGTTATCTTCAATAACTCGTTCATCGATAAAACATGTAACAATATGTTGCAAATGAATCTGCATCTTCACTCGCCGTGTGCATTTATTCAATTTTGAATTACGAAACGGAATTTTTCTTCTATAAAATATGTACACATTCTTTCGTGTCACACCACACGTCCGTACATAAATATAATTACAGTTCTAGGAACACGTCAATTTGCTGTAACTTATTTACTATCTGCAAATGTACGAAATGTCTGTGTTGTTTTTGCATGCTGCCATAATCACAAGACGTGTGTGTGTCATAATCACACTGTTTCTTTTTCTCACTAGGAAATTATCTTTTTTTACATCACAAGCGATTAGGTGTGTTTTTTCCGTAATTATAAATAAATACAATAATGATAGCTTGTTGGTAAAGTGTCGTTTTTATGTTTGAGAAGATTTCTATGGAAGACAACTGTACTTAGTGTTTGTAAATGTGAGTTGGTGTAGCAAACATATGCAGAGCTTCTGTAATATCAAACTGCACACACTTATTAATTTAATGATAAGTATATTTTATTTAATAATGACCTAATCAGACCAGATATTAAATTACACTGTAGCCTAACAAATATTTAAACCGATACTGTTTGTTGACAGCGCGAGAGACAGATGAAACTCGTCAATATACACTGGCCAGCTACGATAGATGAAATTCATATCATATGCACTGGCTAGCTGCGATTCTAAAGTTATTTTTATTTCTTATCCTGAATACTGATACGTTAAAAAAATGAAGCAGTTGTAAATTCCTGGGTGTATTTGACAAAATCAGGAAGGCCCCTTACACCTCCCTCACAAAATGAATGGATTATAACACTGCTAGCAATCCGGGGAATATGGGAATTTTTAAAAACTCGACGATTTCGTTATCTTCGGACAAGAAGTTTGAATCAGGATCTTTTAGAAAATTTATTTGGCTCGGTTCGCTCTTACTCAGGGGGTAACGATCATCCTACCGCAGAACAGTTTGAATCTGCATATAAAAGTTGTGCTGTAAATAACATAACTAATTTTGGAATTAATGCTTCTAATTGTGAAGATGATAAAATGCAATTTTTAGCGGATTTTCAGATACTTTTTTTTCAAAATTGTTCTAACAAACAGAATGTATGTAATCCGAATATACTGCTGCGATTTTAAAGTTATTTTTACTTCTGACTCTGAATACTGATACTCGGATTTTAACAGTATTTTTCGAACAAATTCAAGAATTCGTAAATAAAATAATAAGAAAAAGGAGCAGATTTAAAAGAAGCCAATGACTAAAATGCGAACAATAGTAAAAAAATGGGTGTGTGTGCTTATGTACACACGACAGAAGTGAAACTTCAGCGCAGTTTCTCTGTGCGCAGTCTCTCCTCTCTCTCCTGCACTCATGCAATAATATTCGTTCTATCTCTCTCGTTCGCGGCTATGCTCACGTTAACGTTTTTCGTGACACCCCGAATGATTTTACTGCTCGCTAACGCGCCCATAGAAGTTTCACTACAAAAAAATTGTGCGCGTGGAAAGGCACGCGGTAGAAGTGAAACTTGTGTGCGATGGGTATAAAGCCGGCCACACACGTTATAGTGGTGAAAGATATAGTCGTATCGAAAGGGTTAAACGAAAACAGATACACACTAATTTATTAGACGTTCGTATTAATTCGGTGTTTTTTTTTATATAGAAAATTCATGTCCATTTACTGGAAAATGGAATACATTTCAATCCTCAAAACATCCCCAATTGTTTTATATAACTCTGCTCCATCTGTCGGGTAAGTGTCGAAACTCTTGTCGAAAAAAAGATGACGGCTTTGAGTTGATGGAGTCGTCAATTTTCTTTCGAACCACTTCCAATTTTTTAAAATGAGTATCAGCCAGGTGATGCTGGAGCGAGCGGAACAGGTAACAATTGGTTGGTTATTGGAGTTTTAGGGCGCATTGACAAGCACTCGAATACAAGTTATTATTAAAAAACACACTCCGTTTTCGCACTTGCGTTCGAATCAAATCCTAATTCGAAACGCTAAAGTATGAGTGGCGATCACTTAAAAATATTCCATTAAAACAATATTTCTCTCAGTGAGAGACAAAAACCACATATGAAGGAACTGGACTCGTAAAATACTTATAATCCTCAAAAACTCCTATATACGAAATTTCATAAAAATCGAATAACGTCGTCATATTTTGGCCAGCTTTTTGAGATTTGAGACCACTGTGTGCTGCTATGCGTGCGTTTTTTTCGTTCTCTGATTGGTTGTTTCGGTCAGGTGGTCTCTTCTTATTGGTTGAGATCGGTACATGATCAGTGTTTCGGTTTCACGGTGTACAATTAAAGAGGATATTAAATTTCAAAGTAAAACTGATAAAAAATTTATTCTAAATATTGTATTTACTGGAGCTTCGACCAAAAAGATTGTCACACATTTTAAAATTGTGTTTTTTTATGTTAATTCTTGTAAAATTTTCCAATAAAATTTTCAAGACCTATATTTTATGTAGATTATTTATGTGTATAGTATATTAATATTTTTTATTTATTAGGGGTAGCGAGCGGTAGCAAGCGGGGACGAAGCTCCCACTGAGGTTGGTGAGCACAGAGAGCAGGAAGCGAATCTTACTAATCTTAAGCAAAAACGCTTATCAAAATGATTTTTAAATTGAATTTAAATTTTTTTTGAATATCAAATGTATTAACAGACAATATTTAAAAATATAAGTGCACGGAAAAAATATTATTTACTTGATTAGAAAATGTTAGTGTTTTACGCTGAGTCACTGTATGTGCTTGAGGAAAAAACTGGTCAAAAAAATTTAAATGATCAGGAAGAAACCGGATAATATAATTGTGTACTTAATTCAAAAGAAATTTCAATGCATGATTCAGAATTTATTTCTGTAAGCACGATTTATTTATTTATATCTATAAGCACGATTTATTCATAATACTTCCTCTTGCCACTACATCTGTGATAGAGTTATGTTATATAAATGGAATAACCCGATGTATCTTTAAAACACATCTGTATCTTTTCAATACCACACTATACTTGTTTAATTGATTGATAGTTGAATTTGAATAATATGGTTTGAGTAAACGAAGGTTATTATCATAAAATGAATTAAGGTCTGTTAAAGTGAGAAGTTATGGCTGATATCATTTAACTTTCCCGTTCCGGTGCGGTAAACACAGATGACCGCATATTTTTACTTGCAAATATCCTTCGTTCTATCACTTGCAGAATGTTGATATTCCTTGTTATCATCTATTAATCGACTTTTAAAAATCGATTAACAGATGATATTAATTGATTTAGATTGATAAATTTCAAGTCTCATTACTGTAAATAATAGGTGCGGGTTTTGTCATTTACCAATGAAAAGTAATATCATGTATAAGTGATCACTATGTCTTTGAATACATCTTCTAAGGCTGCAGTAAATAATTTCGACGAAAATGCATATCCCTGTTTCATACCTTTCTCGATTTATATTTTTTTGTTTCTTCCTGTAGCTTCACCGTCAAGATTGCATTCTCATAGATGTTGTTTATCAAATAGATGTGCGTGTCTTCTATTCCCTTGTTCTTCAACGCAGACATGACCGATGATGTAGTAATAGAGTCGAAGCCTTTTCATATTCTATACATCCTGGACATACTGGTATTTGGTACACATTTTACCGGCTAATTACTTATCTCACTGCCTGAATGTGATTCATAGTACTAAACCCGCTTCGAAATTCTGCTTACTCCCTTAATTGAGCGAAATATAGTTGTGCTTGTAATATATATATATATATATATATATATATATATATATATATATATGTAAAATTATATTAATTATATGAGTGTTTTTCAGTTATAAAAAAAAATCAAAGAGAAAATTCAAAAATGTATAAATGTGATATTTAAAATAATAGAAAAACCTAAATTTGAAGAGATACTCATATTGGTTGAGGTCGGTTTTGAAATAAAAAAGAGAATTAAAGAATATTTGTGGTTTCTATCATTACTTTTTTAAAAATTCGATTATATATATATATATATATATATATATATATATATATATATATATATATATATATATATATATATATATATATATATATTTTTTATATCTATATGTATTTCTATATATATATATACACATATATATACAAATATATATAAACATATATATACATATATATATACATATATATATACATATATATATACATATATATATATATAAATATATACATATATATATATATATATATATAAATATATACATATATATATATATATATAAATATATACATATATATATATATATATATATATATATATATAAATATATACATATATATATATATATATAAATATATACATATATATATATATATATATAAATATATATACATATATATATATATATATATATATAAATATATACATATATATATATATATATAAAAATATATACATATATATATAAATATAAAAATATAAATATATATATATATATATATATACAAACATATCTATACATATACATTTATATATATATATATATATATATATATAAATATATATATATATATATATGTATATCAAGGTATCTACTGTATGTTCAGTGCCTTCCAAAAGTAAATTGAAATAAACACTTCTAAGTTTTAAGAAACATAATATTTGTGTGAAAGTTGTGAGCGAATATGAAAGACTGAAAAATTATAGTGCAGTTGGAAAAATATTCAAAATTGGTGCCGAAGGAGTAAATATAGTTATAAAAAAGAGCAGAGAAGTATTGACCCTTACAGATAAATCACGTTCAGGGCAACTTAATTATTACTGCCACCGATGATCGGAGTACAAACGACAGTGTAAAATTAATTAAAAAAGTGTTGTAAGAGACATTCGAGAGCAACTGGATGAAGCAGGAACTTTAGTTTCTGAAACCACCAATAGAAGACGTCTTTATAATGCTAAGTTGAGAGGACATGTGATTAGAAAAAACTTATTAACATCTGCTCATAAAAATATAAAATTAAATTTCTGCAAAAAATATGTGAATAAACCCCCTGGACTTTTGTAAACGATTAATATTAGCAACGAGAATAAGTTTGAAATATTTGTAAATCGTCGACGCCAGTTTGGCAAAATAGCAGTGATATTGCTTACATTAACAAGTTCCTGCAACAAACTGTAAAACATGAAGGAGGAGGTGTCACGGTGTGGGCATGTTTTTCTTCGTATGGTGTGGGAAGAATATATATTATTGAAGGCAAATCACAGTGCAAATTTACTGTAATATTTTAAAAGAAAATTTACACCAATCCGCTGAAACAATCGGATTGGGTCGGGCTTTTACTTTTCAACAGGACAACGATTCGAAGCATACGGCTGAAATAACTTAATAATTTTTCACAAACAATGAAGTAAATGTACTTCAATGGTCATCGATGTAGCTCGACCTTAATTCTATTGAACATTTACGGGACGAACTGGACCGCAGGATCCTCACATCTTCAAGACACAGTACAACATCTACAACAGTATTTCATTTAAAGACAAAATTTTGGAAACGTCATCTAGATTGTCTTTCTGTGCTTTACGAAATCTGGTCAGAATTAATGCCTAGAAAGCTTAACGCTGTTCTGTGGAATATGGCGGTCATACAAAATATTAAAAAAATATATTTTGATTTTTTACATTATTTTCTTTGTAATTTATAACTAACTTTTGACGCTAGACCTACAAATTGTTTTCGTATAATTTATGATTCGTTTGAAGCATGATTGGTAATTCGTTATCAAAATTTATTTTATTAAGGTTTAATAAATGGTGTTTCATTTCGAGGAATTTTTTTATTTTTGCACATTCTTTCATTTATAATTTTATTTTTTTCATTTAAACTGAATTTTAGGGTACCGTGTATATATATGTATATGTATACTATAGATGTATATATATATATATATATATATAGACGATTGATAATTCATTATCAAAATTACTATTGTTAATAAGGTTTAATAAACGGTGTTTCATTTCAAGGAATTTTTCTATTTTCGCACATTTTTTAATTTTTTATTTTATTTTTTTCATTTAAACTGACTTGTAGAGAACCGTATATATGTATATATACCAACATATACATATATATATATATATATATACATACATATATATACATACATATATATACATACATATATATACATACATATATATATATATACATATATATACATACATACATATATATATATATACATACATATATATACATACATATATATATCTACATGTATATATATATATATATATATATATATACATACTTACATATATATATATATATATATATTTGTATGTATGTATATATATATATATATACATACATACATATATATATATATATATATATATATACACATACATATGTACATACATACATACATATATATATATATATATATATATACATACATATATACATACATATATACATATATATATATATATATATATATATATATATATATATATATATATATATACATATACATAATATATAAACAATCTAGTTTCTAAAATAGAAAAATTATTATCCAAAGAGTTTGTCTTTAAGTTAGCACTTGTGAACCAACAACTTGAAAATAATTAATAATGTTTATATTTCGATAGGAAAAATTTCGTAACGCGCCTTTCCATTATTTATAGATGTTTGTAAAATTATGCACAGTTAAAGAGAGCCTCAAGTAGATATATTTTTAGATTGATTCGTATATGTGTACCTGATTATAAATATCGAAAATTCCGTTCAGTGAACGTCTGTGTGTTACTTAACATCTAATAATTTACAACGATCTTTCCTGTTCGCCGCTGACGTACAAGCTGCAAACTTGCGAGAATCGATGACGCAGATAGCGATTTCAGTCTGACCTGAACGGAATGGAGAATGGAAGTATGGTGTGTGTACACAGCTTGATCGAACGTATTCGTGTGTATCATTATTGGAACTCCACTTTTAAGTTCACGGTATTTGATTAAAAAACAACGTTTTTTTCTGTACAAGTCCGATTGTGAATGATTTCAGTTAAATTCAGATAGCTATTGTCTGATTCATTGAAAATGTAAATTACTTTTCCTCAATGTCTTAATAAATCCCTAACAGTTGAATACTTTAGTGGTTATTTAGGTTTGAAATGAATATCGGTGTAATTCATATTAGAAATTATATGAGTAGGGGAGACCGGGGATAAGTGAACCGTTTGTTTTAAAAATCGTTTTTCATTAACGAAACAAATCTGTTTCTCAACATAAACTATGCTGTTGCAAAGGTCAAAATCTTAACAATAAAAATGTGTAGGGAGTCTTAATATTTATTTTGTATTTTTTTGGTTGTTATTTAAGAAAATGTGAAGACGTGCAAAACTTGACATGTCAAAATATCCGAGGCTAAGTGAAACCCTATATTGAAAATTATTTTTTAAAAAAATAAAGCGTTTTTATCATGAAAATTTTTATTACATTTTATTGAGCCTTTTTTCTCACAATCTACATGTATTGTGTGAAATTTTTTTCTAAATTAAGCCATGAAAAAGTTATTCAGAATCGGATAACTGTAAACTACTGTTTTTTCGGCCATTCTCTCTTCTTGGAAGCCACTGCCGTTGTGGGTTTCGAAACTAATTTCCTGTTTTCCTTTGTTTAGCCTTCTCCTTATCCGCTGTCAGTTCTTTCATATCAGGTGAGAAAAATGTGTAGGCGGTCTTAATATTCATTTTGTATTTTTTTTTTGTTGTTATTTAAGAAAAAGTGAAGACGTGCAAAACTTGACATGCCAACATTTCTAGTGCTAAGTGAACCCCTATATTGAAAATTATTTAAAAATAAAGCGTTTTCATCATGAAAAATTTTTAAAACATTTTATTTAGCCCTTTTCCATAATCTTTATGTACTCTATGAAACTTTTATTACAAATTAAGGCATTAAAAAGATACTTAGATTCGGATAACTGTAATCTTCTGTTTTTTTTTCGGTCGTTCTCTCTTTCCGGAAGCCACTGCTGGTGTGGGTTTCGAAATTACTTTCGTAGGAGCCCATTTTTTCTTTTGTTTAGCTCTCTCCTGATCTGGTTCCAGTTCCTGGACAACAAGTGAGTCCGTGAGAATGGCGCTTATGTCCTTTCCGAGTCTGCTTTCTCGGACTGCCATTCGGATTTGCTCATATACTGTCGAGCGTCGATTTAAAATCTGTCAGTTTTTCGAAAAAAAGGACGATGCGTTTTAATAGTCGCGGGAAAAGACTCGGCAATGGCAGATTTAAACTACGACGGACTCGTTGATGACGAATTGAGCGGGATCAGTTCAGGCTGCGTTGAATTCGGCTGTATCAGGCAAGTATGCAATAATCTCTGCAGCCTTTAAGTCGACTTAATCTAATTCATCCACGTCGAATTCTACTATGACGACATCATTTAACCTACTGGACCCGCTCGGTTGGATGACCTCGTTTGTGTCAGTGTAATCAGCTCGACGAGCCAGAACTCTTCTTGTGTCTGGACCGTTATGACTCCTGTTTCATTCATGTTCCATATACAGTGAGCCGGGAAATTATATTTGTCCTTTACTTTTTTCAACAGTCCAAAGAATTGGTCCAAACATTTGTCTTGTTGAAGTTGTTGAAGCTTGTATCACGTGCCAAACTGGTATCTTCCGGCTTCCGTAAAGATACTGTTGTCTCCTTCTTCAGAAATGCTGTTAATCAATCTTTACTGGTCATGTGCGCTTCTTTACAAATCACCGGAACTGCCAACTTCAATTTCATAGCGTATTTATACGGTGAATTCCGCGGAGGTCGAAGTTCATATCGTTGCAGTGCTCCCAGGTACTCAACTTATAGAAAAAAATAAGTTAAAAAAAATCAGAGCAAAATTAGAATCCTGTTCACTTAGCCTCGGTCTCATTAGGTTTACTTAGTCCCGCATGCATACTTGAAATTTAATTGTAAAAAAATATATCAACATCCTAAACATGACAAAAACAATGTATTTAGAAGGTCTTGAAATTTACATAATAATCACTTACATTCAGAATTGTTTACAACAGCTGTAAATAATTAAACATTTCCACGAGAACAAAAATTCACTTCTGCACTGCTGAAACAGTTAAAGCGTAATAAAAAGGGAACCATTATACTGAACTCTATTAAATTCTGTTGGTCACGTAGAGACATTAATAGAAACATACAGTAATTAAAGGCGAGTTCATAAAACGCTTTTACTTGGGACAAACACAAAGGTTCACTTAGCTCCGTAGTTCACATAGCCCCGGTCTCCTCTCCCTCTCTATCTCTCTCTCTCTCTCTCTCTCTCTCTCTACATATATATATATATATACACGCCCTATATCTCAGCGTAAAAGGCGACCATTAAAACCTAGAATTTTTTTCAAAGAATAGTCGATCGTTTCATATGCCCAGTACAAAAACAGCACGTTTAAAATAACACAAAGACTTTATTGTACTTATATAGAAATCAAATTCCACCTGAAATTTCAAATTTCGCTTAACCGCGAATTCGCTTAATTTAAACTTTAATTATAAAAAAAATATATTAATATCCTAAATATGATAAAAACAGGTAACGGCAATGTGTTCAGGAGGCCTTAAAATTTCATAATCACTTACATTCAGAATTGTTTACAACAGACAGTTGTAATTTTTTAAAAATTTCCACGAGAACAAAAATTCATTTCTGCACTGCTGGAACACTTAAAGCGTAATATAAAACCGGAACCGTTACACCGGACTCTACTAAACTCCGTTGGTTACGTGGTGACATCACTAAAAACAAGTTCATAAATCGTTTTCACCTGGGTCAAAAATCAAAGGTTCACTTAGCTCCGGTCTCCCCTAATGCATTCGAAAAGATGTGTAAAGCGGATAGAATTTAACAAAAATAAAATAAAACACGAGGAAATACTATTTGCATGAAAATGATTTCCAGAATTGTTTCTTAGTCTTTTTTATCATGGCTTGTGAAAGAACCGGTTATTTATGATTTAGAAATACATGTTAATTGTAAGAATCTGATGTATATATATATATATATATATATATATATATATATATATATATATATATATATATATATATATAATAATTCGACTGTGTATGACAAATCATTCTGGAAATAGTTACTTTTAAAATAAAACCGTCTTCCACTTATTTCATATTCACATTTTAACATTTGTTTTTGTTTTATGCTTGGACGGTATGCTCGAATCGAAGAGACAAAAATATAGAGGAAGTATCACGGGTTCAATACAATGTATTCCTTTTTCAATTGTAATAAGTAAATTTTTGAAATTTGTTAGATCCATTGATAGATCATTGTTCTGTAATTTAAGACCATAACATTTTAGCCAAGTTAAATCCTTCTCATAAGATTTATATAGAAATGCCTATAATTAATTCATCAGATTCTTCGCCTGAGTCTTATTTTTTGACAGCCATATAATTTTTCGCCACGATGACAATGAGCATTGGGAGTTAATGTGAATCTAGTAGCATTTTAAAATAAGTTCTGCCCAAATTCACTGCTAGTTTAGAATTCACATCCAACAGTGACTCGTGCTGGAAGTATTGGTTGTTGTTGAATCACATGTGGATTTTAAGAACATCCAAATACGACGGCTTTGTTTGCTGACGTAGCCACTAAGTTGTAAATACGTTTGGTCGCTGAATGTGATAATGTTCACAGTAATTAGACCTTTCACAAACGACCACATAGATCATTTTGCATAATAATTTATTGCCGAAGGCTTATAAGGTTCAATTAACACATGAATTGAAGCAAGCAGGCCATTCACTGTGTCAGAAATTTGTTAATTGGATACTAGAAGAACAACAAAGTTTTTCTGAAAAAGTTATCTTTGCGATGCGGCCCATTTTAAACTCACTGATTACACTAACAAGCTAAACTGCCGAATCTGGTGTGAAAAAATTCGAAGGGAATCGTTGACAAGCCACAGCAAATAGAAAGAGTGACTGTTTGGTGCGCACTTTGGTCTGGCGGAGTCATAGGTCATTCATTTTTTGATAATCAGGCCGATAAAGCGATTAGTGCGAATGAAAAGACACCGAAACATGTTAACCAAATTTTTTGTGAAGAAGATTCGATAATATTGATCTGGATGACATGTAATATCAGCAGGACAGTGCAACAAGCCACATATCTTGTAAGGCAATTGATTTATTGAGGACGAATTTTCCTGGTTTCGGTATTTCCAGAAATTGATACATTAATTAGTCACCGAGATCCTGCGATTTAATACTTGAAACTCGAATTTGAGACAATATTGGTAAAACAATTCGATTATCAACATCAAATAGACGAAAATTTTCATTATTTATTTCGTTCAAGGGGATTATCTGTGAATCAAATTCTGTATTTATTAAATATGAATACTCAGAAGATCAATACCAGTGATGACCAATTGATTTCAAGGTAATTGCAGGGTCACTAATTTCATCAAGTAAGTATAAAAGTTATATAGTCTATATCTATCTATCTATCTATATATATATATATATATATATTTATATATATATATATATTTATATATATATATATATATTTATATATATTTATATATTTATATATATATATATATATATATCTTTATATATATCTTTATATATATATATATATGTATTTCTATACATATATATATATATATATATATTATATATATATATATATATATATATTAATATATATATATATATATATATATATTTATATATATATATATATATATATATATATATATATTTATATATATATATATATATATATATTTATATATATATATATATATTTATATATATATATATTTATATATATATATATATATATATATATATATATTTATATATATATATATTTATATATATATATATATATATATATATTTTTATTTATATATATTTATATTTATATATATATATATATATATATATATATATATATTTATATATATATATATATATATATATATATATATATATATATTTGTATATATATATATATTTCTATGTTTATATATGTATATATATATATATATATATATATATATATATATATATATATATATTTATATATATATATGTTTATATATTTATGTATATATATATATTTATATATATATATATATACACATATACCTATATATATATACATACATATATCTATATATATATACACATATGTATGTATATATATTTTTCATGAAGAAACATGATTTATTTCTTCGATAAAAAAGGTCTTCACTAAAACAGTTTTGATAATATGGTTAACCCTTCCAGTTCGGTATATTTTTAACCCTTTGCACTCGAGGGCTTCGGAGCGGAGCTATTTAAAAATTGTCTTCAAACTCGAGGACTCCGCTAAAGAGACAATGCAATTAATTTTAAGTTCATAACACAAGGAAAAAAAGAAATCGTTATAACTTCACTTATTCTTTTGAAAAATTGCAAATGAAATCTGTTCAGGAAAGTTTTGTTTATGTAACTGCAAGAGAGACACCCCGTTTACAGACCAAATACAGAGCGTAGGCTCGACAACCACCTACACATCATACGTCCTGGAACCAAGAGAGATTGTGTAGTGTGTTCGAATAGAAAAAATCCGGGCATTAGATGACAGACAGATTATTTTTTTGTGATACCCGTAGAGAAAAGCCAGGATTACATATTGGCGATTGCTTCGAGAAATATCACACTTTAGAGCATTATAAACTGTGAAATCTTGTTATTAAATATATTATAACATTTGTATCTATAATCAATTAAAAAAAAAACATTGAAATACAACTGATTTTTCTTTTCATGCGCATATCATTTATTTATATGTGAATATGGTTTTTTCTATTGAACTTACCTCGAGTTGCTAGCAATATGAGTGAGAAAAAGCTTCGAGTGCAGAGGATTAAAACTCTTCAGTGCAGTGAACAGAGTTAACTGTTAATATTTTTCATAAAAACTACTGTTTATGAAGGAATAAAATGATTTTTAATTAGTTGAATAACAAGGTCAATCCTCACACCACCGATTAGTATCAATAGAACATGTGTACTGCAAGAAAATAAAGAAATATAATTAAAAATATCGCTTTATTTCCCCACACAGAACGTTTGACGATCAGTAAACTGACATTTATTGAACAACGCATGCGCATCGGGATTAAGATTGATTTTTGAAATAAAAGAGAGAATTAAAGCAATATTTGCGGTTTCTAACATTATTTATTAAAATTCATTAGTGATAGTACCGAATAATAGGGGATTGCAAGAAATATCAACGTTGTGCGAGTAACAGAAAGAAGGATACTTGCAAATAAAAACGCGCGGTCAACTGAGTTTACCGCACCAGAACGGGAGACTCAAATAGAAACCTAGTCGATAAAGAAGATAAATGAAACTCTATTTGATTTATCGTGTAAGAAATAAACCCACGCCGCCTCGATATTTTTAAATTACGAAAGTGGTTCGAAATTGGATCAAGTCATAAGGAAAATTTCAACAAAACTGAGCACTGAGAATGCGGTCCTTCTGACGTCATTACACCGTGACGTACGTTCGCAGTTCTGACATCGTGCCAAGTGTTCGCGGACGGTCGGAATCGCCGTCGGGCACGCAATCTTCGAATGCGAAACGAACCGGCGACCGATACGACGAGACCGGTGGTCGACATGCACCCCACTTTGTGCCGATTCGGTTGTGTGCAGTCAGCGCAATCTAGAATGGTTCGACGGTTCGGTGATTTGAATGCTAGTGCACGGAACAAAAACCTGCTCGAACGTTTTTGATCGTTAGAGTGAGGTTAAAAGTGTACGAGGAGAATGTTTTAAGTAGAATTTGTGTATGAATAATTTGAAACATTGTAATACAGCGCGGAGAATTTGTAGCCTTTATTGACATTAACACTGCATTTACGGGTATCGACTGTAAACCTATTTTTACTGAAATCCGTCTCTTTGACGGGTAAATTAAAATGCATTTTTTTGTAAATCTTTTCATCTTAAATCGATAGATTTTTATTAACAGATTTATTTAGTACATTTTTTATATATAAACTCCATTTTTATGTACATTTTCCGCATACATACTTGCTTCACTCAATACAAATATTATTAGACTTATTTTTCTTACATAATCCGATTTGATAAGACTTTCGTAGATTAAGATTTTGTATAACTGGCAATGAATTGGAACTAGTATTTTGTTTGTCGCGAAAATCACTACCCAGTTCTTCAGCCAGTTGAAAAATATTTTTTTTTCTAAATATGTCTTCTCCAGATATGTCTTTTTAGATGGTGTCTTTATACAATATCCAGGCATTGATGGCTGCCAAATCTAAAATGCTACAAAACACTTGAAGGGACCTACTACGGGACCCTGCTTTCACGATATATTTTCTACCCATTTGGTCTACAACATTCACCTCAAACTTGGTATTGTTGTAAAATAAAATTGTTTCAGGGACACATTTAGCATTACCTTCTATTTTGAAATTTCTATATTTCGAACTGAGCAATAATACGTTTTTGTTTGGCTTGGATTTGTAAACTGTGATAAAGTACTCATCTGATTTATAAAGTTTTGTGAAAAATCGGATCGTATCACCCTTCTTAACCTTTGCAATTTTTGGCAATTCTCTTCTGTTTACACGTATTGTCCCCAGAATAGTTGTTTTTTTGCAAGCAACTTTTTTCAAGGGAAATGCTTCTGAAAAAGTTGTCAGTATTAATGTTTTTTCCACGGTCTAAATATGGTTCAGCAAGCTTGAGCACGACGAATTCGCTCAAAGGTATATTTGATGGTCATATTCGTCTTACCCTAAATATGGGAAGCCATTTATATTTGCTTGTGACGTCCAATGCCGACCAAAACTAATACCGATTTTATCGGGCTTATTTGGCATGTACTGTGTAAATCGGCATCTAGCTTTAGTTGTGAACAATTGTTCATCGATTGTAATGTTTATGACAGGCTTATAACAACCCTGACTATTATGGATAAATCTGTCCCAAATTACAGAAATCAACGTTAGTTGGGTAACACTTGCGTCAGATTCCGATCCAGATAGGTGTTCATCTATACTGGTTAGTTTGTTTTATCAATTCAATATCTTTTCGAGACTTCAAACTATCTTGAAAAATTCAAATCTTTATTTAGTAAATAAACTCCACTTCCTTTTCTGCAAAATTCACTTTTGAAATAATCACTCGCTTTGCTCTAATGGTATTATAAATAACAAGTTCAGCCTCACTAAATTTCCAAATATCAGATCGTTTCTCTGCAAAACTGCACAGTTGAGATGATCGTTCGTGATATGATAAGGTTTGCTCTTGTTGTAAACAAATAGTTCAAAGCTGTTCGTTTACGTACTCGTTGCTAAACAGCTGTTATTTATTTTGTTTTTCTTTACTCATTCGCATTTTTATTTTTGTTATTCCGCAACAAATGAAACGATTGACTGTAAATTAAGTAATCAGTCAATTTGATCGATTTTCGTAAAAATAGGTATACAACATATAGAAATAAGAAAATATAGGTCTTTCGGATAAAATGAATGGAGAAATATATATTCACTACACTATATATCATTAAAAACCAACATATAATAACTAGAAAATAATATTTACATGTTCGGAATTTTTAAGCATGAAATCAGAAACCCATCAAATTGATGGGTTCCGTACATCTAGTGTTAAAAGAGCGTTTGACTCGGTGATTAATTCAATATTATGGGAGAAATTATACCGCACAGGCATAAGCACTCAAATAATAAAATATTCTCGCTGTTGATTAATGATATCGACACCTTGTTTATCGAGGAGGGTCACTATAACATGAACGAAAAAATAGAAATTCAATTGTTTGCACATGATTTGTTAGTAATGGCCGACGACGTTGTAGAGCAACAACACGAAATAAACACTCTATCTTCCTACTGCCAAAGGGTTGGCGTCGAAGTGAATACAAAAAAATCCAAACTAATGATCTTTAAAAATGAGGACGCCCTAGATGAGAAAAAAGAATAAAATATAAACACGAGTATATAGAAATAGTGCAACAATTTGTGTACTTGGGTGTCCTATTCACATCTTCTGGCCTATTCAGCAGTGCAGTACATCATTTTCAAACGAAGGCTAAAATGGCAATGGGAGCTATTTGGAAAAAAATGATAGAAAAAAAACTTAACAATTGGGAATCGCGGTTAACGCTCTTCAAATCGTCAATTTGACGGATTTTTGTAAAAATAGGTATACAACATATGGAAATAAGAAAAAATAGGTCTTTCGGATAAAATGACTGGAGATATGTATTCACTACATTATATCATTAAAAACCAGTATATAATAACTAGAAAATAATGTTTACTTGTTCGGAATTTTTAAGCACGAAATCAGAAACCTGTCAAATTGACGGGTTCCGTAAATCTAGTGTTAAATATGAAATGAAAATTCAGTATCGGTCAGTGATTAGATTTCTGATTTTTTGATTTAAAAATGTGTGGAGATATTAAAGAAAAGTTACACTATGTCTAGAGAAATTCTGCTCCTTCAATGACAACGGTCAGATATTGGTTCAGTGAATTCTTAAAACAGACAGGAGTATTTTTTGACATTTGTGAAGTTCTGAAATTGTCATTTTTGGTTACAGTTTCGTTCACAACAAAACAACGTATTTAAATAATAATATTGTATTGTTTCATGGCAGAATTGATATGGAGGATATGTGGTTCCAGTACACAACAAGCCGCACAGATGATGAAACAATTTATTTAATTAGGACGAAATTTTCTAATTGCGTTATTTCTAGAAATGAAAAATATAATTGACTACCGAGATACTGTGATTCAACACCGTTGAAGTACTTTCTCTGTGATCACTTAACAGGACATCTGTACGCCAATAATCATAAAACAACTTCCCACTTGAAGAATGAACTCCGAAGAGCAATTCGTGAGACATAGTCACAGTTGTGTAGGGATGTTAATGAAATTTTAACAAAAGAATGGTGGTCTTGTATGAAAGCACGTGGCGGTCACACACGATGTTATTTTTCATTTATAAATGACACACATTCAATTATTATTTACAATTAACACTAGAACTACCGACAGTTAAGACGAAGCTATTTCTACCAAAACCAGTCGAAATGACTGGTCTTAAAAAATTCTTAATAATGGAATATTTTTATATTTATTGACTTATTAGTTTCTTACAAAAGGAATTCCATGTTATGTAGTACATTTTTGGTATTACATATTAACTCATTTGAAACCATGTTCCCTAAATGAGGATTGGCACATTTTATCACTTACACATCAATAAGAATAATAAGTATAATAAAGAATATATGCTTTGGTAAAAGAAAATTAATTTCAAAGTTAAGTTATTCTTACAGTATACAGTGAATTATCAGGTATAAAAAGTTATAATTTGTCACATTTCTTACAAACGTAGTTTTTCTTTTGAATGCATTTTCCGCATACATATTTTTTACAGATATTACAAATGGCGGTAGTCTTATTATTATTGCAGTATCCTATTTGACACGATTTACGTTAACAAAAAGAGTTCTTTGAAGTTGTTTGTACATTAGCTTCTCGTGATTCTATCACTTGTCTTACATTTTCAACGGTATTTTCAGTGGCAAGTTCATCTGCTAGTTGAAACATAAATTCACCTTTCATCATAATTTGTTTGGCATATCCTGTTGGACTGGGTAAGTCTTTGAAAATATTATAAGGTGGTTATCTTCCAGGATTAGAGGCTTCTTGTATTTTTTCCCGACTGGATCCGTCTGCAGCAATTTCATTTTGATGATCTTCTAGTATACTTCCATTTTCATCTTCAGAACTTGAAATCACTCGATCACATCTTCTTTTACGTAAATTCAAAATATTTTAAAATTTACTATCACTTTCCGAGGACTTCTAAGCATTTTCTTCGTCTAAAAGCTCATTACCACTATTCTCACTGTTAAAAAGTTCATCGTGAATACCGCATACTTCATTTTCAATTTCTTCTGGTTCATCTTCACTGTCATAGAGTTCATCATCCTCGATATCAGAGCATTCCATTGGTATATTGTCCAGTTTTCCAATAATTTAGAGATTTTCAATCGTTTTTCCATTTTCAGGACTTATAAAAATAAAATAAAACTAGTGATTACATAAAATTTATATTTGTATTCATTTTTCAGAAAATGTGAATATATCGAAAGACACTACTGAAGATTTTGGCCGGATTAAAAATGGTCTTATACAAAGCGTAGTTTGTGCAAGATCTAAAGCCGATAGATTATCAGCATTGTCTTGATTATGTAATTCGTTTTCGACAACAAGCAGAAGAAAATTATGAATTTATGCACAATTTCATTATGAATGATGAAGCTCATTTCTACTTTAATGGCTTCATGAATAGATAAAACTGTCGAATATCGACTACAGAGAATCCAAATGCACTTCATTGTCAACAATTGCATCCACTTAGGCGTTCTGTTCGTGCTGCTGGGCATACCTCCTGGGGCTCCACTTGGAGATCAGTAGCGGCCGGGACCCAGACATACTCGACTGCCAATTTTAGATGCGGGGTTCCTTGGAATGACGGAAGACGCCATACCGGCCATCTACCTGTTTGGTAAACGGTGGAGGGTGATGATACCGTCGCGCGAGGAGTGGTCCGATAAGAGGGACAGCTTACCCGGCCATGAGGATGTCTGGTATACAGATGGTTCCAGGAAGGGTGGGAGGTCTGGGACGGTATATTACTGCCCGCAGGGACGGGAGGGGTACATTTATCCCTCTTGGACTGTATGCTACAGTGTTCCAATCTGAGGTCACTGCTATTCTGGGATGCGTCCAGAGGCAAGAAGAACTCGTAGTCAGGGGTAGACGGATCACTATCTGCTCGGATAGTCAGGCAGCACTGAGAGCACTTACTTCCCATACCACCACTTCAAGGTTGGTTTTGGAATGCAAGATAGCTCTCGGCAGACTGGCTTTCCAGAACGAGAGTCACCCTCTGTGGGTACCGGGTCATACGGGCATACGGGGAAAGGAATAGTGGACAGACTGGCCTCATTAGGAGCCAGGTACGCAGTGGAGGGGCCAGAGCCCTTTGTAGGGCTAGCGACATGCTGGGCCAAGGGCGCCATTCGGGAGTGGGTCGAATCAGAACACTCAGAATCGTAGCTAAAGATTGACGGTTGCCGTCAATCCAGGGTACTCTTAGGCCAGGCGCCAAATAAGGACTGGACCAAGAGAATCTACGGAAGTGGCAGATCCTTCTCCCGGCTGCTGGTGCGAATTGTCACAGGACACGGGAGACTAAGCTACCACGAACATATACAAGGCCGAAGGACGGACGGGAAGTGTAGATGGTGTGTGTGTGGGGGGAGGGACGAGAT
>CM068319.1:3214789-3264789 GCA_034766995.1 Acanthacorydalis orientalis | reverse complement strand
TGAGTCTAATTTTTTCATTACAACAACAAAAAATAGAATTTAATTTCGTTATAAATGAGTTGTTTCTACTAGAAGTTCTTTACGAATCATCCTTAGTTCGTAACTACATCAATATTTATTATTTTATTTATGTTCAAGTATGAAATACTAATAGAAATAGAAAAAAAATTAAATACTGATAAAATATCATTTGATGTTAAAATCGTATAATAATATATATGGTATATTATTGAAGGTACTTCGATAAAATATATATATATATATATATATATATATATATATATATTTAAAAATGTATTTCTTACAGACCGAGTCAGTTCTATAAGAGGAATAAATTATTTAAATTCTTTTAATAACTTATTTTCAATTTTTTATCAAAAAAATGATAGAATTATTCTATTTTCTGAATTTATTATGAAAAAAATTTGTGGAAGATAAATTGAATTATTAAGCATTTTGATAAATTATATATATATTTTTAAAAAATGTATTAATTGCAGACAAGATTATGTTGTGTAAGAGGAATGAGGTTTTTAAATTCTGTTACTAGCTTATTTTCAATTTTTTTTATCAAAAAATGTTAAAAAGTTTATCATTTTATGAATTTATTATGAAAATAATTCGAAAAGCTAAATTAAATAATTGGACTCATTTTAATAATTCAATCAAATTATACATTTTAATTATATTTGATTCGTCAAGGAGACTGGAAAATATTAAATACTGATAAAATATTATTTGATATTGAAATTATATAAAAATATATGTGATATATTGTTGAAGATATTTTGATTAATTATATATATATTTAAAAAATCTATTAATTACGGATAGAGGATTAAGTTCTGTAAGAGGGATAATGGTTTTAAATTCTTTCAATAGCTTATTTTAAATTTTTTATCAAAGAAATGTGAGAATCTTTATCATTTTATGAATTTATTATAAAAATAATTTCAGGGAGATAAATTAAATTATTAAATATTTCTATTAATGCGATCAAATTATATATTTTTAATATATTTAATTTGTCAGGAAGATTGAAAAATATTAAATACTTATAAAATATCATTTGATATTGAGATCTATTAATAATGAATCTGATATATTGTTTAAAATATTTTTATAAATTATATATTATTTGTAAAAAATATATTCATTACAGAGTTAAGATCTATAAGATAAATAAAGTATTTAAATTCTGTTAATAGCTTATTTTCAATTTTTTATCGAAAAAACGATAGAATCCATCATTTGATCAATTTATTATGAAAATAATTTCAGAGAGATAAATTTAATTATTAAATGTTTTTATTATTTCAATCAAATTATACATTTTTAATATATTTGATTCGTCAGGGTGATTGATAAATATTAAATACTTATAAAATATCATTTGATATTGAAACCATATCACAATAAATCTGATATGTTGAAAAAAATATTTTGATAAATTACATATTTTTTTTAAAAAAATGTATTAATTACAGACAGAGTTATGTTCTGTAAGAGGAATAAAGTTTTTAAATTCTTTCAATAGCTTATTTTCAATTTTTTATCGAAAAAATAATAGAATCTTTATCATTTTTGAATTTAGTATGAAAATAATTCGAGAAGATAAGTTAAATTATTAAATATTTTTATTAATTCAATCAAATTATAGATTTTAAATAAATCTGATTCGTCAGCGAGATTTAAAAATATTAAATACTGATAAAGTATCATTTGATATTGAAATCATATACAAATATATCTGATATATTGTTGAAGATATGTTGATTAATTATATATATATATATTTAAAAAAATGTATTAATTACGGATAGGGGGTTAAGTTTTGTAAGAGGAATAAAGTTTTTAAGTTCTTTCAATAGCTTATTTTCAATTTTTTATCACAAAAATGATAAAAAGTTTATCATTTTTGAATTTAAAATGAAAACAAGTTGGGGAAGATAAATTAAATTATTAAATATTTTTATTAATTCAATTAAATTATACATTTAAATACTTTTGATTCATCAGTGAGATTGAAAAATATTAAATACTGATAAAATATCATTTGACATTGAAATAATATAACAAAATATCTGATATTGTTTAAAATATTTTTATAAATTATATATATATATTTAAAAACAATGTATGCATTACAGAGTTAAGTTCTATAAGAGAAATAAAGTTTCGAATTCTATTAATAGCTTATTTTCAATTTTTTATCAAAAAAATGATAATCTATCATTTTACGAATTAATTTCGAAAATAATATGAGATAGTTGAATTAAATTAATATTTTTTTTTTATTAATTTAATCAAATTATCCATTTTACATTCATCTGATTTGTAAGGGAGATTGAAAAATACTGAATACTGATGAAATATTATTTGACATTGAAATTATATATCAATATATCTGATATATTGTTTAAAATATTTTGATAAATTTCATATTTTATGTTTAAAAAAATGTATTAATTACGGGCAGAGTTCATTTTTATTAGAGGTAACTTATGTAAGAGGAATAATGTTTGTAAATTCTTAAATAGCATATTTTTAATTTTTTATCGAAAAAATGATGGAATATTTATCACTTTATGAATTTATTATGAAAATCAGTTGAAGAAGATAAATTAAATTATTAAATATTTTTATTAATTCAATCAAATTGTACATTTTAAATATATTTGATTCATTACGGAGATTGAAAAATATTCAATACTGATAAAATATCATTTGGCATTGAAATCATATAAAAATAGATCTCATATATTGTATAAAATATATATTTTATAAATTATGTATATTTTTTAAAAAAAAATGTATTAATTACAGACAGAGTTAGGTTCTGTAAGAGGAATAAAGTTTTTAAATTCTTTCAATAGCTTATTTTCAATTTTTTATCCCAAAGGTGATAGAATATTTATCCTTTTATGAATTTATTATGAAAATAATTTGTGGGAGATAAATTAAATTATGAAATATATGTATTAATTCAATGAAATTGTACATTTTTAACATATTTGATTCGTCAGGGTGATTGAAAAATATTATATACCGATAAAATATCATTTGGTATTGAAATCATATCACAATATATCTGATATGTTGAAAAAATATTTTGATAAATTACATATTTTTTTTAAAAAAATGTATTAATTACAGACAGAGTTATGTTCTGTAAGAGGAATAAAGTTTTTAAATTCTGTTAATAGCTTATTTTCAATTTTTTATCACAAAAATTATAGAACCTTTATCCTTTTATGAATTTATTATGAAAATAATTAGGGAAGATAAATTTAATTAATAAATTTTTTACTTATTTATCTAATCAAAATATACACTTTAAATATTTTTTATTCGTCAGAGAGATTGAAAAATAATAAATACTAATACAATATAATTTGATATTGAAATTATTTAACAATATATCTGATATATTGTTTAAAAAATTTTGATATATATATAAATGTATTAATTACGGACGAAGTTCTATAAGAGGAATAAGTTTTTTAAATTCTTTTGATAGCTTATTTTCAATTTCTGAGCAAAAAAATGATATATCATTTTATGAAATTAGTATAAAAATAATTTGAGGAACATAAATTAAATTATTAAATATTTTAATTAATTCAATCAAATTGTACATTTTGAATATATTTGATTCATTACGGATGTTGAAAAATATTAAATACTGACAAATTTTTATCATTTGACATTGAAATCATATAAAAACATCTCATGTATTGTATAAAGTATGTATTTTATAAATTATGTATATTTTTTTAAAAAAATGTATTGATTACAGACAGAGTTAGGTTTTGTAGGAGGAATAAAGTTTTTAAATTTTTCAAAAGCTTATTTTCAATTTTTTATCCCGAAGGTAATAGAATCTTTATCCTTTTATGAATTTATTATGAAAATATTTTGTGGGTGATAAATTAAATTATGAAATATATTTATTAATTCAATCAAATTGTACATTTTAAATAAATTTGATTCGTCAGGGTGATTGAAAAATATTAAATACTGTTAAATATCATTTGATATTGAAATTATATCACAATATATCTGATATGTTGCAAAAATATTTTGATAAATTACATATTTTTTTTAAAAAAATGTATTAATTACAGACAGAGTTATGTTCTGTAAGAGGAATAAAGTTTTTAAATTCTCTTAACAGCTTATTTTCATTTTTTTATCACAAAAATGATAGAATCTTTATCATTTTATGAATTTATTATGAAAATAATTGGGGAAGATAAATTAAATTAATAATTTTTTTATTTATTTATCTAATTAAAATATACACTTTAAATATTTTTTATTCGTCAGAGAGATTGAAAAATAATAAATACTGATACAATATAATTTGATATTGAAATTATTTAATAATATATCTGATATATTGTTTAAAAAATTTTGATATATATATAAATGTATTAATTACGGACGAAGATAAGTTCTACAAGAGGAATAATTTTTTTAAATTCTTTCGATAGCTTATTTTCAAATTCTTAGCAAAAAAATGATATTATATCATTTTATGAAATTAGCATAAAAATAATTTGAGGAAGTTAAATTAAATTATTAAAGATTTTTATTAATTCAATAAAATTATACATTTTAAACATATTTGATTATTCAGAGAGATTGAAATAAATTAAAATAATTGAAATACTGATAAAATATCATTTGATATTGAAATCATATCAGAATGTATCTTATATATTGTTTAAAATATTTTTATAAATTATATATATATTTTTAAAAATGTATTAATTAAAGACAGAATTAGGTTCTGTACAAGAAATAAAGTTTTTAAATTCTGTTAATAGCTTATTTTCAATTTTTTATCAAAAAATTATAAAAAGTCTATTATTTTATGAATTTATTATGAAAATAAGTTAGAGACGATAAATGAAATTGTTTAACATTTTTATTAATTCAATTAAATTATGCATTTCTAATATATTTGATTCGTCAGGGAGATTAAAAAATATTAAATACCGATAAAATGTCATTTGATATTGAAATCATATTACAATATATCTGATATATTGTTGAAGATATTTTGATTAATTATATATATTTTTTAAAAAATGTATTAATTACGGATAGGGGGTTAAGTTTTGTAAGAGGAATAAAGTTTTTAAATTCTTTCAATAGTTAATTTTCAAATTTTTACTAAAAAAATTATAGATCTTTATCATTTTATGAATTTAGTATGAAAATAATTTGAGGGAGATAAATTAAATTATTAATTATTTTTATTATTTCAATCAAATTATAGATTTTAAATAAATTGATTCGTCAGGAAATTAAAAAATATTAAATGCCGATAAAATGTCATTTGATATTGAAATCATATCACAATATCTCTTATGTACTGTTCAAAATATTTTTATAAATTATATATTTTTAAAAAAAATGTATTAATTACAGACACAGTTAAGTTCTGTAAGAGGAATAAAGTTTTTAAATCCTCTTAATAGCTTATTTTCATTTTTTTATCAAAAAATGATTAAAAGTTTATCATTTTTGAATTTATTATGAAAATAAGTTGGGGAAGATAAATGAAATTATTAAACATTTTTTTTAATTGAATCAATATATAAATATGAAACTAATTGAATCAATATATAGTTGATTTGTCAGGAAGATTGAAAAATATTAAATATTGATATCATTTGACATTGAAATCATAGAACAGTATATCTGATATATCGTATTAAATATTTTTATAAATTGTACATTTTTTTTTTAAAAAAATGTATCAGTTACGGACAGAGTTAAGTTCTTTGAGAGGAATATAGTTTTCGAATTTTGTTAATAGCATTATTCCAATTTTTTATCAAAAAAATGATTGAACTATCATTTTATGAATTTATTATGAAAATAATTGAGGAACACAAATTAAATTAATAAACTTTTTATTAATCTAATCAAAATATACAATTTAAATATTTTGTATTTGTCAGATTGAAAAATATTAAATACTCATAAAATATAATTTGATATTGAAATTATTTAACAATATATCTGATATATTGTTTAAGATATTTCGTCAAATTATATTTATATATATATGTATATTAAAAAAAAATTATAAATTATGGACCGAGTAAGTTCCATAAGAGGAATAAAGTTTTAAAATTCATTTAACAGCTTAAAAACAATTTTTTATCAATGAAAATTAATCGACTATCATTTAATGAATTTATTCTGAAAATAACTTGGGGAAGATAAATTAAATTAATAACATTTTTTTATTAATTCAATCAAATTACCCATTTTACATATATTTGATTTGATTCTTCAAGATGATTGAAAAACGTTGATTCCTATTTTCTTTTTTAAAAAAATGTATACAGAGAACAAAAATTTCTTTTCAAATATAAGTAAGAAATAATTTTTGTAAAGAATGTATTTATATGTTCGTAATTATTTTTAAAACACTTTTGAAAAGCATTAAATAAAATCAATAGAGTACTAGAATCTCTCTCTCTCTCTCTCTATATATATATATATATATATATATATATTCATATCGATTTTACTACTAGAGTACTAGAATCTCTCTCTCTCTCTCTCTCTCTCTATATATATATATATTCATATCGATTTTACTACTTTATTGATTTTATTTAATGCTTTTTAAAACTGTTTTAAAAATAATTACAAACATTAATATTTTGATTCAAAAATGTTGATAAGATTGGAGACGTAGTAATACAATGTTCATTATTCAATAAACTGTATTAAAAAATAAATCAATTACACAACTGAAATCGTTTTAAATTGCTATTTGAAAAATATACACACCAGTAAAATAAAAAGAGTTTATCTACTGAGTGGGAGTGAGTTGAATACTTTGAAGTAAATAAAAATTAAATCAAGATATGAAAAAGAATTTATCTATTGAGTAGGAGTAAGCGAAATACTTAAATTCAAATAAAAATTAAATTAAGATACGATTTCTGTTTTCGAATACTGTTAATTATTAACCTTTTACCTCTCTTTCTCTGTCACACACATGCAGTCATATTCGCCTTATCTCTCTCGTTCGCGGTTATGTTAACGGTAACGTTTTTCGCGACACGCCGTATGATTTTACCGCTCGCTTACGGGTCTATAGAAGTTTCACTTCAAACACAGACTTGTTAAATGAGCGAATAAAAAAAATATACTAAACATCGATTAAATATGACGATTATACTCGTCATGAAGAAATGGAATTTTTTTACGTTATGACGAGTATACTCGTCAGGCGAAGAGAGTAATTAACGTTTGCTATTTCAATCAAAATTCTAGTGAAAATATAGAAACACGTTTGAAAGTTTCAGAAATCTTAGAATATATTGACACAAGAACAGAATGCAATCATTTTTCCAAGAATTTGCTTTTTCTTTTTTGTTTCTTTTTTAAAATAGAAACTATGTACGTTTAAGTTTTGTAAAAAGTATCGATGAGCTCGAGCAATAAAATTATGGATCTTTCAAAAAAATCGAATAACATTTCGTTACAATTTAATTCAATTTAACAGCAGCTGCATACGCTCTGTTTTTGACGAGTATACTCGTCATCCGTTAATTTTTGAGACACGACGTGGGTACAGACTTTCTAAATAAGGTTACACAGCTAACAGGTCAATCCTGAAAACCGTAAAAAAATTATTCTGATAAAAAATGTATAATAATTCTATGATAATAATGAGCTATGATAATATGATAATGATAAGCTATGATAATAATGAGATAATATATAAATGTAGAATAATAATCATGTTCGATTTCTGTTTAAGTGGATTTCGAAAGATTTTTTTTAATATTAGCTCTCAGAGGATGATGGAATCATAATCGAATGTGTATAAGTGACTACAATCAAAATCTGCAAGTATTTTATTAGAAATAAAAAAACGGGTGCGCGTGCTCATGTACACACGACAGAAGATAATCTTCCCCAGCACTGTTTCTCGTCTCTCTTTCTCACACACACTCATGCAGTCATATTTGCCCTATCTCTCTCGTTCGCGGTTATGTTAAGGGTAACATTTTTCGTGACACGCCGTATGATTTTACCGCTCGGTTAGGCGCCTATAGAAGTATCACTTCAAAAATAGACTTGTCAAATGAGCGAATAAAAAAATATACTAAATACCGATAAAATATTCGATTTCATTTATGAAATTAAATTTAGTAACAACGCCAAAACTGCATTTTAAAATAAGAACGTTTTATTGAAATAATTTCAGTTTCGGAAACAATTTCTATAGTTCTTCAATTTATCTCGTTTCTGCGAATCTCGATTTGAATTTATTTTCCTTGTTCTCGAGGTCACAGTTTTTTGTTCTTATTTCTCTATTACCGGATTTGTCTTTTGATGTTTCCTATCAGTACCTAGCCGAAGATGTTGAAAGATGAAACCGGTTTTTGAGAAACAAACAACAAAATAAATTTTCTGCATTGTAAAAATGAAACGGTGATTCCGTTTCAGTGACATTTTTCGTTCTCTGATTGGTTGATATCGACCACGTGATCTGTGTTCTGATTGGTTGATATCAGTCACGTGGTCTGTGTTATGACTGGTTACTATGAATCGCATGATCGAATGACCTTCAATCAAATTAATTTAAACATTTTTCTAATAAATATTACTATTTATATTTTATGTGTATTATTAGTTAATTTATGTTATTTGATAAGGAAGAGAGAGCGAGCTAGAGGCGAAATACCTCTGGAATTTCGCGAACCAAGCGAGCAGTGAGCCAAGCTCTCTAGTATTTTATTATAATTTAAAATATCGTTTAGATATATATATGTGTATATATATATATATATATATATATATATATATATATATATATATATATATATCTTCAAAGTCCCTATCTATTTCGAAAAATTATGGGAATTCCTAAAAACGGGTCTATGGGTTGCCATGTGGAGACATGCATAAATAGCATTAATTCTTTGTGTCACTGGCTTTCAAATAAATATTTTTTTCATATCATAAACTAGTTTTTCTTAATTTACATTATTTTTTAAAAATAGATAGTGACTTTTGAGACATGCTGTATACATACATACATACATACATACATACATACATATATATATATATATTTCAGTCACTATCTATTTTGAAAAATAATGGAAATTAAGAAAAATGGGTTTATGATATGAGAAAATATTTATTTCAAAGCAAGTAATACAGAGAATAAATGCTTTTTATGTATGTCTCCACATTGCAACTACAAATATATAAATAAATATAATAAATAAGAAACTAACGTATAAAGAACATATACTAAAAATTGAAAAGAAAGCATATGCTGAACTAACAATCATATATTCGATGCTCGGGAATAACAGCAAGTCGAATAAAGACAAGTTGCTACTCTAAAAAAAAATTGCAATAAGACCAGCGATGACATATGGAGAAACGTCTGCAAGGCTTACATCAAGATGCTACAACTACTAAACATAGTTATGTAGACGGCGTTAAATAGAGACCACGCGGACATTCGATTAAGATGTTATAAGAAGAAGTGAATGTTGACGCGGTACACAAGTTTCAAGAGAAAATAAGTTGAAAGTTCTACCAACCAAAGTCCCATGAAAACAAGTTAATAGAGAACTTAAGAAGGGCGAAAAGATTTTACCTGTGTAACCGGTTAAGTAGAAGACATAGAAGAAGAAGTTTATATTATCATATCACTTAGTGAAATAAAAATATTGAATTTGCCTTGGGCAGAATTCTAGTGATTTTCTTTTCGATATGAGTACTATCTTTTTGAAATGTTTCTTAGTTAAGTAAACAGATGTTAGTAAACAATAAAAGTCAGTGAAGAATCCAGGTCAGATACTGGTAGTTCAGGAACAAGATTTTCAAGGAACAGCCGAAAAAAGAATGAGTATACCAAGAAAAATACAAGATCAGAAAATCTTTCAAACTAATCAAAAAGAAACAAAGATTTCAAATTTCTTAATAATCATCAACAATCGAGTCAGATTCAGATACACTTTGTTCAATATTACATAATACTGTACTAATTATTTCAGGAAATGCACATTGTAAGTTACTTCATATTACACTTTCATATTTATTCCCAAGGTCTGTTTCATTCATTTGAAACCGAATTTCCTTATTCTCAATGATCTATAATAATTGTGCAATTTCAAATACGTCGCTGTTACAAATAAAATATTATAGATCACAAATCTAGAAGTGAATGAAGTAGTGCCGAGCTAAAAAGATAAAACCAACATAAATTTAAGCTAACAAAGTATATGATTGTTGTATTAGGTTGGTAGGAAAATAATTACGGTTTTTGTTTTTGAATTCTAATCTTAACATTTTTCAATTAAAGTCTCATTTCATAGCGTTCGTGTTAATATCATTTTAAAATGGATTTTTCAGTCGGTATTTTGGTAATATAGACTGATTTTATTACTAATTTTTCTTCAAATTGGGCTACTGAATTATAGATGAAAAAGCAAATAATAGTAATTTTTTGTATGGGTTCAAAATGGATGGTAAAGCAGCAGAAACAGCTCGTAAACTAAACGATGCTTTTGGCGTGGGTACTGTTAAAAATTTTATGCTGGATACGAGAGTCTTGAATATGAAAAAGGTCGCTGGTGTGCTTCGTCAATTCATAATGACCAACTGAAAGCGTTAATTGAATCAGAATCACGCACAATTCGCCAGCTTGCACAAAAGTTAGGCGCTAGTCACCCAACAGTTCTAGATCACTTGATACGACATCAGTAAAAAAATGTATATGAATTTGAGGATCACAAAACATATATCATAATATTTTGCCGACGAATGATATGTTAAACATTCTAAAATGTTAACTTAGTAAAAACAGTAAATATATTCTTCATATATGTATGTAAATAAAACTTTAAAATTGATTATTTGAAAGTATTTCCTTTAAAAACTTACCATTGTTGTAGATTGAAAAAATATGATTCTTTCTCACTGATTGTAATCCCATCCTCACCTGAAAGAGAAATCCATCATTAATTTTTGTGTGTAATTTTATAAATATTATATATATATATATATATATATATATATATATAATATAAGAAATATATACATATATGTAAATATATATATATATATATATATATATATATAAATGATATATATATATATATATATATATATATATATATATATATATATATATTAGAAATATATATATATGTATATATATATATACATATATATACATATACACACATATACATATATGTATATATATATATATATATACATATATGTATATACATATATTATATTAACTCCTATAATATGGTACTTTTACAACACAGTTTCACTTTATCACAGTTTAAAAATTGTGTCAATCTTTGTATAATACGGTATTTTTGGGCCTTTGTGTAGAGAAAATCCTGCTATATATTATGTTAGATAATTTTTTTCCTATCATTTCATTTCATTGTTTGCGAATCGCCGTATTGAATCTCTAGCCGTGTAGCTAAGTCACTAGGAAAGGAAAATCTTAATGATATGACTACTGATGGTATCAAAGAATTACTGTGTAACAGATTTGGTTGAAATGATATCTGTGTGAAACCAAATCGATTTAAAGGATATCATGGATAGAAATTCTGAAATTCCAAATTTTACTCTAAAAAATATACGGAAAGTCATAAACGTCTTCGAGCAATTAGAATTCTATTGTTTGAATACAGATACTTCCACTGAAAGGAGTCCTAATTTTTTTAAAAAAATCAAATATTTAGCTCCATTCCACAAAACTAAGAAAGACCAGTTAAGAAAAAACAAGCAAAAGAAACAACTGATTTGTTGAAAAAAGCACAGACCATACAAATCTATTATAGATGATGCAGAAAAAAGTTCTGAACATAAAAATATTTTATAATGAAGAAAACGGTCTCGTTTAATGTCACTAAGCAGCAACATAGAAGAAATAAATTAGCGTAAATTATAATATAATATAATACATATTTCAGAAAATGTACATTACAAGTTAATCTAATAGGACGTTGCATTGAAAGCCGCTGTTGATTGGTTTCGACGATCCAAAAGTGATGATTGTGACGTACAGGATAAACAAAGGCCAGATCAATCAGAAAAGATCGAAGATGAATAACTGCAAGCTCTATTGAAAGAAAACCCTGCTCAAACACTCAAAGAATCGGCTCAACAGCTCGAAGTCGATAAATCAGCCATTTCATGACGTTTACAAGCCACGAGAAAGATCCACAAAGAAGGAAGATGACTGTCACATGAATTGACTGAAAATGTCATTGCTTATCGTTTAAACATCTCGGTTTCTTTGCCTGCAAGGCATTAAAAGAAGAGTTTCTTGTGGAAAATCGCCGATCAGAATGTGGAAATTGAAAAAATGCATGAGATGTTGCACCGTTAGTTAGTCAATCGAAAAGAAAACAGTCATGATCAGTACTCTTAATTCAAAATTATGAGTTCTGTTAGATAAATTTCAAAAACAAAATTTTAAATACAAAATATTTCAGATATTATTTTTCATTTTAGATTCGAGTTGCATGTAAATAGAAATTATGATTAAAAATAAAATTTCCAGCTATTCAAAATTTGTCGCCCATCAAAATTGCCGCTCTTTAAAATTTATCGCACTGGGCAGTGGCCCATGTTATCCCTGTCTAAATCCAACCCTGAAGATAAATGTCGAAGATATCCGAAAATAGCCGACTTTATTGTGATGTACACTTCATTGTTAGTACATCAAGTAGACACTTTAGAAGGTGCCCAAAGAAGTTTCACTTCAACATAGAAAGATATGATTGATCCATTGATAATTTACAATACTATGACTCAAACTATTATGTACAATCATTCCGGATAATTTCGTGTTGGCTATGAGTCAGTAATTTTTAAAATAAACATATTATTAAATGAAATTGTACACAGAACGAAGATCACTTATTTCTACGACTGACCGAAACACGAAAGCAATAAGCCACATAAACAATGACACCGACTGGATTTTTTTATTGTTTAGAAATATGTTTAGAAAAAAATTCACATCACGGTCCGTGTACAATTATCTACAATCGAATTAACACCAATTTTAAGAGTGTAATGATGAAAACGTTTCGTGCAATTCATGTTTTCAAGAACGTTACACAGCGGATGCTCAGCTGTAATTATATTTAGTTAGTTGTATTTATATAATTATTTATAAAATACATCTTTTTTTAAGCTGTAATTGATTTCGTTTGAATTATTGTGAAAATCGTTCGTTTCCTGTATACGTTTTATGTGCTCACAACGGTATGAAAATTATTTTCAATGTCCACTTTTCCATTCGAACAAAGTCCTATCTTGGTTGAAAATTTCAGACGATTAGGAAGTCCTTACGTAGAACATTTGTTATTTCATATACAAATATTCAATGTCCAAATTTTCAATTCACAGTGGATCATCTCAAAAGTAATTCGGTATTTTCATATAGGTGAAAATGGATAATGCATAACTTTGCAATTGTTGCAATAACGTATCAGATGCATGTATTGCTCAATTGAATCGATCATTTCAAAAACTACACAAGTCATGTCTTTTTCAAAATTGTATTTTTTTCATTTTTGCCGAAATTAGATCCTTAACGGTAGTCTCATATTCCGCATAAAAATTACATTGACCACGTTGTGCCTAGCTGTTGAACCTGGACATTATTTTTTGCCTAATGTTCGTGATTTTGGACTTAAAAAACTGTACAAATTTTGATTAAAAAAACTGTACAAATATATATATATATATATATATATATATATACGTGTGTGTGTGTATGTGCCAAACTATCATTAATATGGTTACTCAATTCAGCATAACATTTTAACTAAAAGAAATACAAAATGAAAAGATTTTTGAATTTAAAAAAATGGTGACCTCTGTCTTAAAAAAAACTGGTTATTAACTGAATCTTATGGGAGAAGAGTTCCGAAAGACCAGAAAAAAACATTTTCTCCTACAACATAGATGAGTTTTCAATACAATGCTTATAAAGCTAGAATGGTCAAGACTGAGGAATACATAGATGGTTCATTAAAAAGCACATTCAAGTTAGTAAAACTTACTACAGCTGTGTTGTCATTTCCGTTTGCCAAAGGATATGGATTTAAAATTTCGATAAAGTATATAAAAATAGACAATTTAAGACAAGTGAAAGATAGCACCTTGGAGGAGCACATAACATTTTACAACGAAATATTCATTTGGCCAACTGAAAAAATGGAAGGAACTCTGTAAGAATCCGATACCGAATATGATTATGCACCTTAATTTTAGATTATAAGCGAGATGCATATTTGTCTGTCATAACATAATGTTTTTTTATTAAAGAATGATAATAAAAGATTTTTTCTAAACAATTAGTTATGCATATAACACTCTTCCCTGCACAAACAACACAAGTCGAAATAATTTACGTTAATGTTTTCATACATTAAGGGGACCCGGTGGTCTAGCGGCCTAAAATTTAAGCTATTTTAAAAAATTTTTTTCTATATGAGGGTAATGAATAATGCTTTCAAATTTTTTTACACTTATTTTATTACTAATAAACTACACAAAAATGAAAATAGACAAAAAAAAAATTTTTTTTAAATTAGAAAAATGATGCTGAATTCTCCCTCTCTAAAAAAATGGAATTGCGTGGTGAATGATGATTTATCTCTCCCTCTGATCTGAAATAAAACAACTGACGAATTTTTAATTAGTATAAGTATAGCTATCGCAGGAAGTAGAATAAAAAAAAAAATTTGACAAAATGGTGCGTAGTCAAAAGTACAAGTTTGAAAACGACCAGTATTTTTGAATGTTTTGTTAATAAAAAAAATATAAATATTTAACGGAAACTATTAGTTTTACTCCCAGCGAGAGCTAGAATTATTCAGAATAACATATTAAAATTTCAGACAAATCGGTCAAGTAGTTTTTTTTTTCTTGCCCCCGCAAGACGAAAAAAAGTAGTTTCGAGATAAACGCGTTTAAAGTTTCAAGCAAGTATATTCTGACCAAGTAGTTCTGTCCTTCTAATGGGCTGTAGATCCTGAAATACTCTGAATTTCGTCATCAAATTTTAACAGTATATTTTTAAGATACTATACTTTCGAAAAAAAAAATCGATTTTTCGAAAATTCTAGACCACCGGGTTCCCTTAATGTGTTATTAGGACAGTAACTATGAATCAACTGACAAATTAAAGGCCAAAAAAAACATATTAACAAAGGAATGTTTAAAAAATCTTATTATTCTTGCGATAAACAGTTTTTATTGAATCCTGTAAAATTTAAATACTGCGACTTGTGTAATTTTCGAAATGATCGAATCAATTGTTTCTAATGTTTTTTCAATCTCATCGAGGAAGACTGACAGTGATCACGCAAATTTACAAGGAAAAATATTTATTAGAACGGAAGTGCCAAGAGAGCATTACAGAGATATTCTGATTGGGGACTTTTATCAGAGCAACAACTCTACAATTCCAGTGAAAAAAATCTACAAAAATGTATGGTTCAGATGTTATTTAGTCTTATTCAAGGACAAATACATTTTCAATGATTTCGGTCCGGGAACAACAGCCTTGAAGATGAAGAAAGGACAGAGCGTCCTCAATAGTTTGATAATGAGATTTTTGGAACTCTAGTGGGGTAAAATACGAGTTCGACGGTCGAAGAATTAGCCAAGAAGCTCAAATCAACGCATTTAATTATTCATCATCACTTGAAAATGATTGAAAAGGTTTCTAGACTGGGTCAGTGGATTCCGCACGAGTTATTGGAGGTTAATTTAAAACAACGTAAAGACATTTGAATTTCTCACCTATGCTGATTGCAAAATGTTACTGGTGATGAAAAATGGATTGTTTATAACAATATTAAACGTTAAAGAATGGGCTGACCACTATATTCAACTGTGAAAGGAGGGTTTCATCCAAAAAATGTGATGTCGTCTGGTTGGTGTGATATGGAAGGAATTATCCATTACGAGTTATTACCAGAGAATCGCACCATCGCCAAGCAGTTGTATTGCGAATGATTGGTACGGCTAAAACATTCCATTAATGAAAAACGGCCAGGATTAGCAAACAGAAAAGAGTTTACTTTTTTTACAACGACAACGCCCGACCTCACAAAACTGAATCAGTTTGAATGGAAAGTCATGACCCATCCCCTGACATAGTACCATCGGATTATCATCTGTTTCGAAGTCTCCAAAATCACATCAATGGAAAACGGATAATTAATATAGAGAGCGACGTCCGAAGAAATCTCGACTCTTTCTTTAAAGTAAAACCTAAAAAGTTTTATCGGCAGGGTACTGAAAATTTAAGATTTAGATGGGAAGAAGTTGTGAATAATAACGGAAAAATATAATTTCGATCAAAATTAAAACGTCAATTTTTTTTATTGAGTCAAAACTTATTTTAATAATCCGCATTATTTATAGGGTAACCCGAGAAATATATATATATATATATATATATATATATATATATATATATATATATATATATATATATATAGGCAGTGATCAAGTAGAATGATTGTTATAAACGAGAGAGTTGACCGTTGCTTAACATTTTAAATACTGATAATAAAACATCTTGTTTGTAAACCCCCAATTGGTGTGGTGGATGGTATTCACTCAGAGGACAGCGCTAGATCTAACGACTGTGATAATTTTTTTCAATTGTAGTAGAGAATCCACTTTCCATCACATGTGATTAATAAAAGGATCATTTTTGTCAAGTAAAAGAAGAGCAGAGAAGACTTCGTACCCCCGAATCGCTTGATGTTCGTTTAGTTCATAGAGCACCCATTTATCCAGTTTTTTTGTTTTTCCAGTTAGGCTCAAATCTCGAACAACTGTTCAGTGATCGACATTGAGTTATTTTGCTACCTCTCTAGTTGTTTCACGTGAGTCCTCTTCAATAATGGTTCTTAAATCATTATTGTCTATAGCTGAAGGACGTCTACGACTCTCCTTATCATCAAGGCTTTCGTTTTCATTACGAAATTTTTCGAATCAGTGTTGAGCTGTACGTCCACTAATACACTCTACATTGATATTACAAGCAGTTTCTGTTGCTCTACGTCCCACATTAAATTCGTACAACAAAATCGGAAGAATTTTCATTTTTTCCCATAACTGATTTCACATGTTACATCCAACAATACAAATGTATGAAACTAATAGACAGTGTCAAATCAGTAATGTTAATTTTATTGCTTACAATCATACATCACGTGACTAACAAGAGATAACGGTGACGAGAAAAATCAGCACAGAATTTAAAATGATAAAAATCGCAATTATTTTTGCACCAGTCCAACATTATCGCAAACGAAAATAAATTTATATGTGAACAAAATTCTGTGTATGTCCCCATGGCAGAGTCTTTTGACCATTAACGGTTAATACTTGAATGCAATCGTGGATTAATATTCAATTATAGAATCGAGAAGGTTAAGCAAGTAAACAACTGTTTTGTCGTACGCTAAGCTTTTCATCATTAAAAATAAGATTTTATGAAAAGAAACGATCCAAAACAATGTGAACAGTGCTGAACGGAATCGTCGATAACATTTGTTAGAGATACACGCATCTGTGCGACAATCGTTTTGTTTACAAAACAAAACGCCGAGAGTGACATTTCGCAGCCTACTTCGCCACTGAAAAGAATCGGTCGGCGGCGCGTTACGAAACCGACAGTGCAACAATGAAAACAAACGGTATCGACTTTCTCTCGTTTCGTTCTGTTCGCCGTGCACACGTTTTTTTCTGTTTTTTTTTTTCGTTTCTTTTTCTGATCCATCGAACGTTTCAGTTTCTCACAATCGGATTTATCACCGCCGATATGTCGTTCGTTTCCGGACCGGCGTAAATAACCGTTTTAATGGCCACTCGACGGCTTCTATTATTGTTATTAATTGTTTGCGACGGATGTCGAATGATTCTGTTGTACAGTTTAGACACTACCATGACGGTTTTTCACGTCGTCACGATATTATTTTATTGTGGATTGATTGTGTCTGTTCGAGTTATTGTGTTAACGGTGGTCACTAATTTTGATTGTACACAAATGGAGTGATTTGTATGTGATCGTGTATACGGTGGAAAAATATTTTCGAAGTGAAACTTCTGTGGGCGCGTTAGCGAGGGGTAAACTCATACGGCGTGTCACGAAAAACGTTACCATGAATATATGCTATCATGTATTATTATTATTAGGGTGTAACGTATGAAATTTCGGAATTTGTAGGTGAGAATTAAAACGCAATATTTTTAATAAAACAAAATATAATTAATCAAAATAAGCTCCATCAGCTTCAATGGTCTTTTGCCAACGAGAAATTAGATTTTTTATCCGATTTTTATGAAAATCAACATTTTTAGAGCTTATTAAGTCTTTGAATCCACGAATCACTTCTGTTTGGTTTGGGAATTTTTTATTTCTTAAATAATGTTCCAAGTGGCGAAAAAGATGATAGTCTGTCGCTGAAAGATCTAGCGAATAAGAGGGATGCGGTAAAATTATTAGCAATTCGATATTAACGAATTGTAACGAGTATAAAATTATTTTAAAATTATTAACAATATTTGATAAAATCGACTTTGGTTTTATTATTAATTTGCTTCAAATTGGTTTTCGAATTAAGGATGGAAAAGAAGAAAATAATAGTATTTTCATTTTTGTTTTATACTTTTTTAAATTATTATAGATGTATTCAAACCTCTATTATACACTCTAGTATTATCAAAGTTTCACGGTAAATTATTAGTTGGTATGAAAATAATTACGGTTTTTGTTTTCTGAATTCTAATCATATTTTTCACAAGGCTAGTATCATTTCATCATGTTCACATTAATATTATTTTAAAGTGTATTTTTAGTATGTATTTTGATAGTCGACTTTGGTTTTAATATTAATTTTGCTTCAAATCGGTTTTTGAATCAAAGATGCAAAAAGAAGAAAATAATAGTATTTTCATTTTTTTTCATATTTTTTTTAATTATTCTAGATGTATTCAAACCCCTATTATACACTCTAGTATTATCAAAGTTCCACAGGAAATTATTAGGTTGGTACGAAAATAATTACGGTTTTTGTTTTCTGAATTCTAACATTATTTTTTCACAATGAAAGTAACATTTCATCATGTTCATGTTAACATCTATTTAAAGTGGATTTTTCGGTCTGTATTTTGATAAAATCGACTTTCGTTTCATTATTAATTTTGCTTCAAATTGGTTTTTGCATTAAAGATGGAAAAGAAGAAAATAATAGTATTTTCATTTTTGTTTTATATATTTTTTTAATTATTCTAGATGTATTTATACCCCTATTATACACTCTAGTATTACCACAGTTTTACAGCAAATTATTAGGTTGGTACGAAAATAATTACGGTTTTTGTTTTGTGAATTCTAACCTTATTTTTTCACAATGGAAGTAACATTTCATCGCGTTCATGTTAACATCATTTTAAAGTGTCTTTTTCGGTCTGTATTTTGGTAAAATCGACTGATTTTATTATTAATTTTGCTTCAAATTGAGGTATTGATTTAATGATAGAAAAGAATTAAATAGAGCATTTTCTTTGTATGAGTTCAAAACGGGTAGTAAAACAGCATAAACTGGTCATAAACTAATCGATACTTTAGTGTGGGTACTGTTATGGAACGTATGGTGAAAAGGTCGTTCCAAAAATTTAGTGCTACAGACGAGAGCCTTGAAGATGAAGAAGGTCGCTGGCGTCCTTCTTCAGTTCATAATGACCAACTGAATTCGCTATTTCAGAGGAGGGCTGAGGAAAAAGCACCCTTGTGCTAATAAAAAAGAAAAAATCTTATCGAATCCATTTGAAAAAGGGACTGTCACTCACCAATTTTCACCTCTTAATTTTTTGTAAATTATTTTTCAGTGATTCAAGATGATTTTTTTCATATATTGTTAAATGTTTAGTTTTATATAATTAATTTTATTTGAATATTGAAATTATTAAACATATTCAAAAATAGTAAAATACCCACTAGTCTACATGGTTAGTTCTAGTGTTATTAGATAATATAAAGAACGATTTGTATCAGAAGAATAATATTAAGTGTTATGTATATATATATATATATATATATATATATATATATATATATATATATATATTTATTTATCAATGATATCCACCTACACAACACGTACACACTACTCGTGCTTCAAAGTATTCTGATATTGTGAGATAAATTCATTGTAACGTTTATTCCGATAAGTGAACACATCCGAACAAACGACATTCAGTTGTGCAAGTCACTGTTCGCATAACCCCAATAGAAATCTAATAAAGATTCAGTTGATTATCGTACGGATCGTAATTGTTCCACATACTGTGCAAAATGTATGACAATTAAATTTACTGAATGCCTTTAGTGCAGTTCGTTTCAATGCAACTAAATTCCATGGTATAATAAATATACTCTAATACATTCTTAATACTGAAATTACATAGTTAAGAAAAATAATTATCTTTTTTATGTGAATAAAAACCAGTCCTGTTGTTGTCGTCATCGTCAGATGCTCTTTATTCATGTTCTGATTGGTCGATAGAGATCGTGTGGTCTTTGTTCTGATTGTTTGACATTAGTCAGACGTATGTAGATCTCTCACGGTGTACTACGAAAGTGGGTATACGATCTCAGTGTAAAACTGATAAGAAATTTATTCAATACATTGCTGATGCTTTAGAGTGAAGCACTCGTTCTGAAGAAAACATTGACTTAGCTTGTGCAAGTGTATCATAAAAGTCAGGAATGTCAAATCCACGAAATTCATAACAATTGGACCTTTCACAGACGACCACAAGGCGTATTTTGTATAAGGATTTATTGTCGAAGGCTTATAAGGTTCGATTAACCTTCATCCATCCCTCTGGTCTTTTTCGAGACAAAGCAAAATTTCCTCAGAAATATCTTCAAAAATATAAAAATTACAAATGTGTAACTTAATGCATTTGTTTGATATCTTCCAGAAATATATTACACAAAAATTGAATAAATTACGATTAACCGTTGCACCGCTATAAAATGAGTACCACTTAAGATCCTTGGGTCTTAAATGATCTACATTAATTTCTAGTACTTAATTTGCTGTTATTTGTATTATTCTGAACGTAAAGTGTTCCAATACATACATATAATCAGGAAAATGTCTTTTACATTTTGATCCACTTATCCAGAGTAGTCGAGCTAACTGTAGGAATTACAAGATACGCTGTTAATCATATATCTGATGACATTTCAGCTTTTCAATTGCTGTTTATAAGAAGTATTGAACAAATTATAATCGATAATATAAATTTGAAAGGACAACGGAGACAGGTCCAGCAGAATTGTGAAACAAGTCACACAGCTGGTGAAATTATTGATTTATTGCTAACGAAATTTCCTGGTTGCGTTATTTCCAGAGATACAGACATTAATTCACTGGCGAGATCAAAAGATTTAACACATTTGGATTATTTTCTTTGGCATCGCGTTAAAGGACAGATGAATGCTAATAATCCTAAAACAATTTCCGACCTAAAAGATGAAATCCGAAGAGTAATTGCTGAGATAGAGCCCCAGTTGCGTAGGGATGTTGTTGAAAATTAAAAAAAAAGAATAGTTACTTGCAATAACGCAGCGATTGTCACACGATATTAGTTTTTAGTTACAAATGATATACCTCTAATAATTATTAGATTGGTATGAAAATAATTGCGGTTTTTGTTTTCAGAATACAAATTTAAATTTGTTTTCAATGAGAGTGTCATTTCATCATGTTCATCTTAATATTATCTTAAAGTGCATTTTTCGGTTTGTATTTTGGTAAGATTGACTTTGGTTCTGTTATAAATTTTGCTTCAAATTGGGCTATTGAATTAAAGATAGAAAAGAAACTAATAAGAGTAATTTTTAGTATGAGTTTAAGATAGGTGGTAAAGCAGTAGAGACTGCATGTCAATTAAATGATATTTTTTGTGTGGGTGCTGTTAAGGAACGCACGGTGCAATGGTGGTTTCAAAAATTTCGTACTGTGAGTGTTTTGAAAATGAAGAAAGTCTCGAGAGTTCTTCTTCAGTTTATAACGACGTACTGAAGGCATTAGTTGAATTAGGACCACGAACAATAATTCGACAGGTTGCACAAAAGTTAGGAGTAAGTCATCCAATAGTTATAAACTACTTAAAATACCTAGAAAAATCATAAAACTGGAAATGTACATGAATTTGAACGCAGTGGGTCGTGGTTAGCGAGCTTTTCTTGCGCTCCGAGCTGACCTCCCCTTATCACTGTCTTGTTTTAACATCAACATACTGTTAAAACCGTGCCTTTCGCTCTCCTCAATATGATTGGAGACGAGCAACCACATCAGCTCAAGTTAAAGGTCCTGTACCTCGCATTTGAACCCATAGCGCGGTTTATATATTCACATAATTCAGGTAATGTCTATGAGAAGCTGACAGACAGTTCCCATCGATAATAACTAATAAACATCCGGACTAGACATCATCCGACTTCTGTAAGAGGCTGAATCGACAGTTCCCACCGAATAATCATATCGTAAAAGTATACAAATTGATACAAAATTAGATTTAAGTAGATTTCTTATAATTGAATTTATAGAGTAATATCTATGTAATTTAATAAAAAACTCAGCTTGTGTTTTTTAATACGAAATTTAAGTAACACCACCAAAGCAAAACTCGCACTTCGCGCTCGCACAACCATTGTACGAATTTGAAGGTAACAAATCGCAATTATTTTTCTACCGGCGAAATTCTAAATACTAACAAATAAGATAAATAAGTATTCTAAAATAATAAATTAATAACATAGATAAATATTCAAAATATCTACAATAAAGTAATTTGAAATTTCAGTACAAATTCTATTATATTTCAAATTAAAAAATTGAGTCCTTATTGGAAAACTGTATATATATATATATATATATATATATATATATATATATATAAGGTGTTGGAATTAATTCGAAGCGTTTTACAAGAGATAGCGTAGGTAGTACATTCTTCCATTGTTCCCTTTAACCAAATATTCCTCGTAAAACAGATGTCGTTAGGCGTCAGTTTCAGTATATGTCATTTGGTTGAAGCGTAGATAACAACACTTTGTACTTTATCGAATTTGTCGAATTTCGTGCCGGATAAATTGTTTTGCGGGGAGTTTTAATTCATTACTTTAACATGAAAAAAAGTGCCGCCGAAAAACATCGTACTTTAGTGGAAGTTTACTGTGACCATGCTCTAGCTGAGCAAACGTGTCGGAAGTGGTTTGAACGTTTTAAAAGTGGTGATTTCGACTTGGAAGACAAGGAACGACCTGAATAGCCAAAAAAGTTCGACGATGAAGAATCGGAAGCATTGCTTAATGAAGGCCCATGTCAAACACTTCAAGAATTGTCTGAATCGTTGGGAGTTGACTTGTCAACAGTAAAAAAACGCCTTAAAGCCATGGAAATGATCGAAAAGCAAGGAAATCGGGTCCCATACGAATTGAAACCGAGGGACGTTGAAAGGCGTTTTTCTACCTGTGAACTGTTGCTTCAACGGGAGAAAAGGGAGAGATTTTTGCATCGAATTGTCACGGGCGATGAAAAGTGGATCAATTACGACAATCCCAAGTACAGAAAGTCATGGGTTAAGCCCGGCCAACCATCAACACCAGCGGCGAAGCCAAATATCCATGGATCGAAGCTCAAGCTCTGTATTTGGTGGAATCATAAGGGTGTGATGGTCTACTATGAGCTCATCAAATCGAACGAAACCATCACTGGGGATCGCTACTGACTACAACTGATGCGCTCGAGCTATGCATTGAAGGAAAAACGGCCGGAATACTTTGAAAGACACGACAAAGTGATTTTGCAGCACGACAATGCTCGTCCGCATGTCCGAAAATCGGTCCGGTACTTGGAAAGGTTCAAATGGGAAGTCCTACCCCACCCGCCGTATTCTCCAGATATTGATCCTTCTGATTACCACTTGTTTCGATCGATGAGTCATGGCCTGTCTAGGCAGAAGTGCACTTCTTATGAAGATTTCAAAAAATGGGTCGATTCGTGGATTGCATCTAAAGATGAGGCGTTCTCCCGACGTGGTATTCGTCTCCTGCCCGAAAGATGGGAAAAAGTAGTGACTAACGATGGACAATACATTGAATGATATGTTTTTTCAATTTCATTTAAAATAAACGACCTTTTTTCATGAAGAAAATGCTACGAATTAATTCCAACACCCAATATATATATATATATATATATATATATATATATATATATATATATATATATATATATATTATATATACATGCAAAGTGTGTGTGTATGTTTGTAAATGCGTTCATTAATTATTCCATTGAGGACACTTTTTCAACCTTTCCATTAAATAAACGCGTTGACAACTCGTACAATAGTTTTACAAAATTATGACAGATTCCGTCTAGTTTATAAATTATTTTTCATACATATACATATACATACATATATATATATATATATATATATATATATCAATGAAAACGAACCATTATTCGTACAATACAAATCGAATTTGACATTGAAAATGCTGAAAACATTTTATTACGTCCTCGGACTTGACAGCATTGTCCCCCTACACGCACAATACATATTCACATTTACAAATCTGATGTATGCACAATCTAATGTTACGAATGTGTGTGTATATATATATTTTACAGCTGTGTCTGACAGATATCGACCATGTATAATGTGTACACAAGTATATTTTGTGTATGCATGACTGGTAGCCTAGTATAATAACTGTTAATAATTCAATATCAACAAATTATATTATACATTTCCACACAAACATATGCGTTCACATATATATATATATATATATATATATATATATATATATATATATATATATATATATATGTACATATATATATATACATATATATATAGGTATGTAAACCATTTCTTATTTGTATTCGATGGTCGTACGTTTGATTATGGGAAGTTGCAGGTGTAATTTCTGTAATATATTTGACATTTAAAAAGACGAATGGGAATGTTTTCATTGAATCAGAGTTCTACAACCTTGTGGCAATGTGTGCAATCATTTTATTTAATTATGATAAAAAAAATAACAAATAAAAAATAACATTTCTTTTCGAATCAATGTTGTAAATTGTATATATGTGTATATATATATATGTATATATATATATATATATATATATATATATATATATATATATATCTGCTAGGTCATTAAATATGAAATGTACGATTTCGAATCAAAAGTTTAGTTTATTATAGCTCAAACAAGAAGCAGTACAATTAATCAAAGTTTGTGCCTAAACTATCGACACAGTTTTGACGTCTTAACCGTTTAAGCGTTTTGTTTTATTTTGAGAATGTTCACTCGTGTTCCTAATTATTTCTAGGCGATGACGATTATAATCGACGAGAACAGAGTAAATGCACTTGTTGTAAGAGTGAGTTAAATTATAACAAAATGATAATTTTTTTCGTTTTTTTTTCCTTTGAAAAATTTTTTAATTTTATTGGTAAGTAATGCACAAATCGTATTTCATTACTGTTTCTCAGCATCGAGTGTTTTAATCTTGACTGTTGTTTCGAATTCAGGCGAATTTCCAAATATTGCTCAGCATATAAATCAGTTTGCTTCACTATTATGTTTAGTAGTCATAATCTAAAAAATTTCCATATAGAACACACATTTGGTTTTTGTCGAATGGGGAATAGTGAAATGTGCCAGGATAGCAGTATATTTAAATAGTGATCACTTTCCACCTCTAATATTCCATTGTACATTTGTATTTTTATTTTCTTTATCGGATTCGTTACCTTCTTCATCCTCATCACTACATTCGTCAATCAGAAGACGTTGAAAATACTGATATTTTTTTTGTGTCATTGTATGTAAGTCCGCATCTTCATTATCTTCTTCAACCTAATCACTACTTTCATTAGAAGACGTTACAGGTGTTATCGCTCTTTTCAGTTTTCTTGGATGTAAAGATATATTTTCATTACTATCAGTAAAACTCATCTGTGAGGATAAATAAAAACGATATTTACTTCACAAGTTTTTCTATTACACCTTTTAATGCCTGCTCTAGATAGTGGGAGCTTAAATGAACCTAAATATACAAATTTGATTGATGAAACCAACATCACTTATTAATTCAATTTATAAGCTAATAAAAAGAAATGATAATAAAGAATTAATGATTGGAATATCCCATTTAAATATTTGAAATGTTTCGGTCGAGAAAACCGTGTGTTTATGTGTATTTTAAATAATATATATTGATTTGATTTTTTAAAAAAATGAACAGTTCGGATAAAACACACTGCTGATTACGAACACTGACCTATACAATTCGACGACATGATCGAACATTAGCGAATGATTTCCACGCCAGAAAAAAATTACTGTTCGAGCTAGACAAATGTATAGTTTTTCATAGATCAGAGCAAAACGTATTCACACGATCATCGAATAAAAACACATACACAAGAAAAAAAAAAACAAACAGGTTTTGACAATTTGCATACGAATGTCAATGATTTCGAACAGGTGCTCGGATACGGCTCCTTCTCTAGAAACGCAGTTCCGTCCTTGATCTACCACAAGAATTTTTATCGAATCGCTTATGCTAATCGGCTAGAGTTTTGAAACTGATTCGCAATATATCTAAACTCCTCGCGTTATTGTCACTTTCTCGACATATATTGCAACATTTACATATTAATTAACGTACTAATGACTCGTTTGATGCCCGTTGTTATTACTTTTTTATTCTAATATGTATGTGTCCGAACAAACGGATTCCTTATGGACAAGATACGTCGTATTAAGTTTTATAAGCTTTTACATCAGTGTAGATGGAACATGAATTATTTCCAAGAATTTGTCATGTCATTTTTACTAGCATGTCATTTTTTACCTATTATATATATATATATATATTTATTTATATGTATATATGTATATATATATGTATATATATACATATATATATATATATGTGTATATATGAATATATGTATGTGTGTATATATATATATATATATACATATGTATATATATATATATATATATATATGTATATATACATATATATATTTATATATATATATTTATATATATATATATATATATTTATATATATATATATATATATATATATATTTATATATATATATATATATATATATATTTATATATATATATTTATATATATATATATATATATTTATATATATATATATATATATATATATATATATATATATATTTATATATATATATTTATATATATATATATATATATTTATATATATATATATATATATATTTATATATATATATATATTTATATATATATATATATATATATATATATTTATTTATATTTATATATATATATATATATATATATATTTATATATATATATATATTTATATATATATATATATATATTTATATATATATATATATATATATATATATATATATATATATATATATATATATATATATATATATATATATTTATGTATGTATGTATATTATTGAAAATGGAAAATAGTCTAGTGAATGGTCCGTTGGCTTCAATACTTGTGTCAATTGAACCTTACACGGATTCAACATTATATCCTTATGAAAAATACACCATGCGGTCGTTTGTGGAAGGACCAGTTGCTGTGAACGTCGTGACATTGATATTTCTGGCCCCTTTTGATACATCTTTTCACGAACCAAGTCAATGTTTACTTCAGAGCGAGCACTACGCATACGTGTGTTACTTTCTTTTTAACAGATCCAGTCTCTTAAAATTTGCTCACAAAACGAAGAAGTGTTGATTCAAATGGACGAGTATGCCGAGAATAATTATCGGGTGATTTACGAATGGTATTTTTTATAGAATGACCATTTTCATAATACAATTTTATTATTCTGACCCGTTGTTTTGTTGTGTACAAAGCCATAATTAAAAATTACAATTTCGAATCAAAGCAAATGTCAAGAAATACAGCCGTTAGTTTGAGATCTGTGAAATACAACCTCTTAAAAACTGCGCCCATGTTGGAAAACCCTTTATATATCAGGTTAAGAAATTTTCAAACTGACCTCGTTTATTTCTATCACTTAATTCTTATAAAATGCAAATTAGATCCTGAAGAAGTACTGTGTTTATTCATATTAAAAACCACAAGAACTTAATTAAGGATACTTTTATTAATCACTCAATATTTTAAAGTTCCGCAATATATTTGACTAAAAGAGTAAGTGTGTATGTTGTAACGAATTTGACATTTAAAAAGATTATACACCGGTGATAAAAACACAAAACCGCATAACAATTTTAAGAAAAACAATGACGATTCGGCGATTTGAATGTTTCTAAATTAGTCTGTCGAGAAAACCCAATATGTTTTCAATGTCACATACCGATTGCAAATATTAATTTATTTATTCGTAGGTAATAAAATATTTTATGTGTTTGTTGCAAATTACGAGTTTACCAATAGACATTAAAGAATAAATTAATATGAAAGTAAACTGTGTGGATTTTTCCGCAGTTTACTAATATACGAGCTGACGAAATGCATAAGTATGATATTTTACGATTAATAATTATCAGGTGCACAAATTAATTCGTTACCATATTTTTTACGAAATGAATGTTTACAGAAAAATACACACATACTACATATTTCCCATAGAGTTGTATTTTTGTTAGTTTTTCGAACATAAACGGTTTTTTTTATTAAATCTTGGTCCCGTATTGCACGATTCCGTATAGCACAGCATTATTTAGGAAATTAATCACCTTGTTATGAGGGGGAATACCTGTGTGTATATACATATATCGAATTGTTAGCTCGAAAACATAATGAGGAAACGAGGCTTCGATTCACACTGCAATGAAAATGTATCAAGATTTATTAACCTGTGCTGTAATCACAATATTTTTATCATCGGACAAAATTCATCCACAAAGACATCCATAAATACACGCGGCAATCGCTAGATGGAAGAACAAGAAGTCAAATCGATCACATCTTAATCAAGTGAAAGCGTATTCTAGAGGACGTCAGAACAAAAAGGAGCGCTGACGTTTACACTGACCACCAACCGGTAATTAGTAACATCCAACTAAACATAAAGTATTCTAATAGAACTCGCTATTTTGAAAAGACTAAATTTGATGTTGTGAAACTGAAAAATAAAGAAAATTTACAAATGTTAGCGGAAAAACCAAACTACCATATCCAAAACCACCCAAAGTCACAGCAATCTATAACAGATAAATGGAAGACTATTGTCGACAGCTATCTGAAAAGTATAGGTGAAAAAATGGTATACTAAGCTGAGAAAAAATAAACTTGATTTTCGATACCAACTGGGACAAAATCGCAGAGAGAAAGAATCTAAAACTTCAGCTAAATAATTTAGATTCAGCTTCGGCTCCAGCGATACAAGGTAGATCTAAAAACAACGCACTAGATCCAGAAGTTAAAACTACGCTCGAAACGATAAAAAGCAATACATCTAAAATTTCGTACAAGAAGCAGAAATAACCGTGTTCCAAGACAAACTACTCGTATGTAAAGTATATCTATCTATAAACAAGACTTTCGGGAAGACAAACCCATACTTCCACCTATTATAATTAAAGAAGACATACTAAAATTCAGTCTTAACAACTGAGCGAGAACAGCTAAATAGATGGATAGAATATTTCGTACGCCCAAAATACCGAACCTCCAACAGGAGAATCTTCACCACTGAGTCAAAATCAATCCCAAAATAGAAGACCAAGTATATCTGGATCAATATCGTCAATAAATGAAATAATTTTAGCAATAAAAAAATTAACACCAAATCGTCTGAATATCTCTGGTTGCCAAAATGGTTCCCAAAATTGGTTATGGAAGCAAAAGCATTGATGATAAAGAGGGTCGCGGACATCCTGCGTAACAGAAATGATCTTTTCTTCTTTTTTGTAACAGAAATGATCCCATTGTTGATCGTATTGTCAATGTGATGAAAAGTGATTTCTCTTCAACAAACGGAAAAGATTATTACAGCGGCTAGACCACGCAGAAGCACTCAAACAAATTCCTCAATCGACCTTTCATGAAAAAAAGATTATGATCACTGTTTGATGGTCGGCAAGCGGAATAATTCACTACAACTGTTTAAATCCTGGTGAAACAATAACAGCATAAAAACATTATCAGAATATTGAAAAAATGTATGAGAAGTTGCACCGTTTACGGCCAGTATTGGTCAATCGAAGAGGACCAATTCTTCTTCATGAAAACGCCAGAACACACGCCCCAAAAATGACATTAAAAAAATTAAAAGAATGGGATTATGAAACATTACCTCAAACACCTTGTTCACCGGACCTGCTCCGTCAGTTATCATTTTTTTAAACATTTGAGTATTTTTCTACAAGGGAAAGTTTTCAAAGATCTAGTATCAAGTCAAAGCACTTTAATTCCAGGACTCCAGAATTCTATTTTATAGGAATAAACAAATTTATTTCTCGTTGGGAGAAATGTGTGCAGGCCAATAATCATTATTTTGATTAATAAATATAATTTTTAATTGACAAATGCGCTTTTATACTCGATATGTAAAAACCGTAATTATTTAGGCACCAACCTAATATATATATATATACATATACATATATAATATAATATATATATATATATATATATATATATATATATATATATATATATATATATATGCAATGACAAGTTTTAAGTATGAACAGCATATTGACATTTCATAACTTTCTTTATTTTTTTGTACACAGATATCTAGAAAATTGCATCAAAGTACTGCATTATAATTAATCAGAACCACCATTAAAAATCAGTTAGTCACAATATGACAATAGTTGGAAAAAGTCTATCAAGCTAAACGGAAATTATGTTGAGAAATAAATGAAAAATCAATCTAGAAAAAAATACATTTCAGGCTCGGAACTTTTCATCCCGCCGTCGTATAACACTTTTTATTTAAATTTTTTTCCGCAAAAGAAAGAACAAGTCTCATTTTACCATCTCCACTAGAGACAGATTCGGAATTCAGTTTTCTAATTAACCGTATTCGAAAATCTGAGACATCACTGAACAGTTTTAATAATTTGAAAACTGATTTCATACAACGACTATTCTTCCTGAAAACAGTCGTTCGATGGGCTTAAGATAAACTCTGAATTAATTACTTTCTAACGATATGCTCTGTTATTTAATAAAACGTCCACGTTTGTGTTTCATGTAAATTTCAAAGCTGAAATTTTAAGTTCATAACGTGTAATGAAAATTTAGAGTAGAACAATATATATATATATATATATATATATATATATATATATATGTATATATGTGTGTGTATAATTGTGTGTGTGTGTTTACTTTGTAAGTTGACATTTACGATAATTAAGCTGTACTAATTTTCAAATGAAACATATCAAATGTCAAGTTAAGTTCTTGTGTCAAGTTGACAAGGGTTCGATTCCCGCGAGACGAACAAACTACAAACTGATTAATTAATAATTCATTAAAACTATAACGTACGCAACGATTGTGTGTATTTTTACATCTGCACCGTCGGATACGTTTTCGGAAAGTTTCCTCCTGTTTCCAACAGGCACTAAAATATACACGCACATACGCGGAATTATAATGAAATTCTACAGGGTGTCCCGACGAAAAATTTCATATTTCGAGAAGTTGTAACCGAGATTCCGTCTTACGTTCGATCGATCTGTTAACAAAAATATGTGCGTTAGATCACAGAATCCGCACGTTCGAAGTGAAACGTCGAGTTTGTCGATGAACCGTTCAACCGTATCTATCGGGTGACCGAGAAAGTTCTGTCGTTTTTGAATCGAGGAAAACAATGCAAGAGAATATGTTAGAGCGTAATTACAAGTGAACTCTTAAGTCTACATTTTCGCTATATATAATACTTTAATATCTCCTCCAGACATTTTTCATTGCATTCCGAAGTAAGATCAGTTATGACGAGCTCGCATCCTGTTATCGACATAACTCTTGACTCTTATGCAAGCTTTTGAATTGTTGTGAGTGATTTTGACTCAACTAACGCATTCAGTTGATCGTTATGAACTGAAGGAGAACACCGACGACTTTCAAGGCTCTCGTCTTTAGCATGAACTTTTTGGACCCATTATTAGACCGTACGTTCCTTAACTATACCCACACCAAAAGCATCGTTTAATTCACGAGCAGTTTCTGCTGCTTTGATACCCGTTTTGAACTCATACAAAAAATTACTCTTAATTGCTTCTTTTCTATATTCAATTCAATAGCCGAATTTGAAGCAAAACTAATAATAAAATCAAAGATGATGTCGCCAAAGTACAGACTGAAAAATGCAATTTAACACTAGATATACGGAACCCGTCAATTTGACGGGTTTAGGATTTTATGCTTAAGAATTCCGAACATGTAAATATCATTTTGTAGTTAATATATACTGGTTTTTAATGATATAATGTAGTGAATATTATACCTCCAATCATTTTCCCGAAAGACATATATTTTTCTATATGTTGTTTACCTATTTTTACGAAAATTCGTCAGATTGATAGGTTACTTAATTTACAATCAATCTTTTCAATTGTTGCGGAATAAAAAAAATGAAATTAAAATGAGTAACGAAAAATAAAAACGAAACAAATAACGGCTATTTAGCAGCGAGTACGAAAACGAACAGCTTTAAAACTATATGTTTACAAAAAGAGCGAACCTTATCATATCACGAATGATCATCTCAACTATGCAATTTGCAGAAAAAGGATGTGATATTTGGAAATTTAGTGAGGCTGAATTTGTTATTTGTAATACAATTAGAGCAAAGCGAGTGATTATTTCAAAAGTGAATTTTGCAGAAAAGGAAGTGGAGTTTATTTACTGAATAAAGATTTGAATTTTTCAAAGTAGTTTGAAAATCTATCCATAAAGAAATATTTTTTTAAATTTATGTTCTGCCTACTTGGGTAGGTATCATGGACAAGTCTCGAAAAGATATTGAATTGACAAAAAACTAACCAGTATAAACGAACACGTACTGGATCGGATTCTGATGCAAGTGTTACCGAACTATGTGAAAGAGAGGAAGAAATTAGCAACGTGAACAACAAAACTGAAGATTCTGGCGACAGTGATGATGAAAATCTTCGTAACATATGTCGCAAAAGAAAAAGATGCGTATTATTGCAGATCCTGAGAGTGAAAGTGACATAGAAGCTGCTGATACCTATAGTAATGAAGATAATTCGATCGAACGTTCTCTTGATGGCACTTTATGGAAAACATTAGAAGAAGGTGCAGGTTGTGGTAGATTACTAGCTTATAGTATGTTCAAAGATGTTCCAGGACTAACTGCGTATCCAAAAAAATATATTATGCTGGGCAATGTAAATAGCGCATTTGAACTGATAATTGATGAAGATATGATTGAGTATATCAAAATATGTACTGAAATGGAGGCGCGTAAAGTTTCGGAAAAAGATTAAGTGGTTACAAAATCACAAATACGAGCTTTTATAGCGATTTTGTACGCCCGAGGGGCGTATGAAGCAAAGAATTTAGGCCGTGGAAGAAACATTACTACTGACAACTTTTTCACAAGCATTTCCCTTGCAAAAAAGTTGCTTGCAAAAAAAACAACTCCTCTGAGGACTATACGTGCAAACAGAAGAGAATTTCCAAAAATTGCAAAGGCTAAGGAGGATAATACGAACCGATTTTCCACAAAACTTCACTTCACTTCCACAGTTTACAAATCCAAGCCAAACAAAAAGGTGTTATTGCTCAGTTCTAAACATAAAAATGCCGAAATAGAAGTTAATGCTAAACGTGTCCCCGAAGGATTCATATTTTACAACAAAACCAAATTTGGGGTGGATGTTGTAGACCAAATGGCTAGAAAATATAGCATCAAAGCAGGATGGGTTCCGTAAATGGTTCCTTCAAGTGTTTTATAACATTTTAGATTTGGCAGTCATCAATGCGTGGATATTGTATAGACCACTGAAGTAGACATATCTAGAAAGAATTTTATTTTTCAACTGGCTGAAGAACTAGGCAGTTGATTTTCGCGACGAATTAAATACTAGTTCCAATTCAGTTATACAAAATCTTAATGTACGAAAGTCTTACCAAATCGGATTATGTAAGAAAAATAGGTCTAATAATATTTGTATTGAGTGTAACAAGTATGTATGCGGAAAATGTACATTCAGAATGGAGTTTATATGTAAAAAATATACTGAATAAAACTGTTAATAAAAATCTATTGATACAAGATAAAAAGATTGACAAAAAATGCATTTTAATTTACCCGTCAAGAAGACGGATTTCATTAAAAATAGGTATATACAGTCGATTACCCGTAAATCTAGTGTTAAAATGGTATTAATATGAAAACGATAAAATAACACTTTCGTTGAAAAAATAAGGTTAGAATTAAAAAAAAAAAACAAGAACTGCAATTATTTCCGTACCGACCTACTAGATATCTTGACTTAATAAAATACAATTAAATACAATGCTATAATTGATCAACTAATTTGTGAAATATATCACACTGACTATAATTGTAACAGAATGTGTCTGTATAGACTTATTAATACATTTCAGAACTTTTGTATTCAATGGATTCCACGTCAACACTCGTATTAAATCTCTGAGACGACTTTGCTTCGGCTTCGAAACACGAGAAACGTGTCGTAATCGAATTAACTTTCCATTATATTACCATACATATAGGATTGCTTCATTGCGAACATAACATTGAGATCGATTGCTAATTAGATTGTGCGGATCGACTTCCGTAATAAATATAGCACACGTCTCCTTCGAGCGCGCGTCGAACCTCGAAAAATGTAAATCTCTGCAACAATTATGCAGATAGAATTGGAACTCGATGGAAGTTTAAGCGAGTCTCGATCGATGGCGACGTTGCAGAAGTCCGTTCAATATCGAACGGCACGGATTTATTCGCAAATCTGTTGTCTTGTTTACCTTGGATCGTGTGCGAACGGCGAGAAAATGCAGACTTTCAATGTTAAAATATGAAACATATGCGGTTCGATTGCATTTTTTGTTTCGATTTGTATTCGATTCCGGATTAAGAGAATATGTCAGAGGACACGATATAATTGCACGTGTTTTGAATTGATTTAAGTTGAAATATAATAAATCACGAGGAGTGATGTTTAAATATAAGGAGGTTGTACCGAAAGCAGTTGTTTTTTGTGTTCTTCGAATATTTACTTCAATAGCAAAATATGTGAATACATTAATCAAAGTATTTTACATCGGAGGCTATTACTTTTTTCTAATTTTCGGGAGAAGTTCAATTCCGCGATAAAAGAATGGTCTGTCTTTTGAGTCAATCGATTCAGTAACCTAATTTTCGACTTCTCAGCAGTTACGGAAATGTATATCTTTAAAAATGTACTGCATCGACCAAAAAAGATGGTAATCGCCTGGGGCCAGGTCCGGAGAATACTCTGGGTGTGGGAGAACCTCCCATTCGAGCTCTATCAATGTTTGCTTCAAGTGGAACCGAGTGTCTTCATGCAGAAGAATCACTTTTCGGCGATTTGATGCAATTGATGGTCATTTTTGCACCAAATTATCAATCAAACTCTCCAATCGTTGTCGATAACATTCGGCGGTGATTGTTTCCTTCGTTTTAAATAGTTCATAATGCACGACACCCTCCACATCCCAACAAATAGAGTGCATTTCTTCGTGACTCTGTATATTTCGCTTTGGTGTCGATGTTGATAGTTTGTCAGGATCAACACATAATTTCTTCCGTTTCGGGTTGTCGAAATAGATTCATTTTTCGTCGCCGGTCACGATACGCCACAAGAAACTCTTCTTTTGTGCCTTGCTAGCAAAGAAATCAAGATGTTTAAACGATTATCAATGGAAATTTCGGTTAATTCATGTGGCAGCCATCTTTGTTCTATTTGGATCTTGTTCATGGCTGTTTGGCAACGTTGTGATATGCTTGATTTATCAACTTAGATCTGTTGAACCAATTCGTTGAGTGTTCGAGCAACGCTTTCTTCAAATGGAGCTTGCAGTTGTTCATCTTCGAACTTTTTCGATTGACCTGGCCGTTATTTGTCGTGAACGTCACAATCACCATTTTTGAAACGTCGAAACCAATCTCTACAAACTCTTTCCGATGGAGAAGACTCACCATAAGTTTTCGCAAGCAATCGATGAGTTAAGTTACACTTTTTTTCAAATCATAGTAGTGTACAAGTACACATCGAAAAAACAACTTATCGCGTTCCATTTTAATTCGGTTATTCGGAAAAGCGCTGGTGTAAACATAGGATGGCGTCTGATGACTGAATTTTAGTGGGAAATGTTCATATTTTAAAATGACATTAAAGACAGCTATCACTGCCCACAGAATAACTTACCTAGAGCCATCGATACTCGAACTTCAATGCAACCTCCCATTAAGTGTTTTAATAAAACAAATTTTATAAAAATTGTGTGATAAATCGTTCTAATTTTATTACTAATTGTTTTTGTGTTGGAATGTTTAGAAAAGATTAATAGTAATTTATTTGAATATTAATCAATAAATATACTATGACAAATTTTTATACATAAATATTATTATAATAACGACTGTAATCATCTTTAATGTATATCTCATATATATATATATATATATATATATATATATATATATATATATATATATATATATATATATGAACATTTCGTAAAATTTCGAAAAATACAAGGAAAACTTTTAAAAAACCTGTACAGATTAACGACGAGACCCGAAATTATATGAAACTTTCATGAAAAATTATGATATTGGTATCGTAACAACCACAATTTATTTAATTTTTTCCGAGACTTTGAAGAAAGTATGAATCGTGTTATAGTGTGTCTTCTTTCCGGGGTTGTACCTCAGGGTTAGGTGTCTCTTCGAAACCAACCTTCGTCTTCTTATTGTGCATTGCCTGTGTATGAATGCGGAACCTTATTCGTGGAAGATGTGGAAAAATTTCAAAATACTCACATAGCAATGGGATAATTACAATCAAAAATTCGATTTCATAAAACTACGTTACAATATAACCGCGAGAGTGATTATCTACAGATGCTAACATATACATATACACACACATATATACATTTATATATATATATACATATATATATATATATATATATACATATACATATATATATATATATATATACATATACATATATATACATATATAAATATATATACATATATATATATATATTATAAATATCTGTATATATATACATATATATATATATATATATATATATATATATATATATATATATATATATAGATTGATATTGAGCGAATTTATTCGATATGTACAAAACGACGGGGGGAAGAACCCTCCGTCGTTTGGTGATGCTAGCGACTAGCGGGAAGAGCCCCCTGATATATATATATATATATATATATATGTATATATATATATATATATATATATATATAGGCGAGCCTGTTTTTATGCGTATCTCTTTAATGCAATTTGGTAGCTATGCGGTGTATATATCATGTAAATGCGGGGCTTTCCTGATTTATATATACAGTAGGGGGTTCCGAAAATTTTTTCCGTTTAAATGATACAGTTTTTCCGGTGGAAATCGAAGAAAATCCAGAATTAACAATTCAAGAATCGTTTAATAGATTTCGATACTCCTCTAAAACAGTCAAGTCATATGATAGTCAGTAGAGAATTTTAGATGTCAGAAACCTTAAACAAGTGTCGACTTGTGAGGAAGTTGATAGATATAGGTTTATATTTGAGTTGTGAGATAGTGAATTTGACTATTGGTCTACTAACTATTTGGCTCGTTCTAGATCGTAGTACGATTGCAATATCGAACGGTCGACTGTAAATGGAATTTAGAAACGGAAATAAGAAGCGACTGACATCATTTAGATGACAATCTGTGATTCGTGATCTATTGTTATTCAGTTTCCTGTTTTCAATTCTAATCACTTATTCTTTCTTCATGCCTACACATTCACACATACATACACATAGCATACACGCACGCACACACACACACACACACATATATATATATACATACATACTACTGCTCTTAAGTATTCAGGCACCCCAATAAATTGGAATAATTCGGTTCAACTTTCTTATACATCTTACATTTTACGTGATTTTTTACGTGTATAATTTGTCGATATCTGTTCTTTGTTGTGGGGGGAGGGGTCGACAGCGTTAGAGAGTGGAGGCGAATCTCTCCTCGTGGGGAGTTGACAAGCCCAATAAGTAGGAAACTGACCCCCTAGTTTACGACTCTCGAAAGTATTTGACCATACCCGGAGCCCGATCTGAGAAACCAGACTCGGTACGGACGTAAGCGGCGAACAATCGCCATTCTAACGAACTCACTTGATATAAAAGAACTGGTAACGGATAAGGAGATGGCTAAACAAAGGACAAAAGGGGCTCCTACGAAAATAGTTTCGAAACACATAGCGAAAGTGGCTTCCAAGAAGAGAGAATGATCGAAAAAAACAGTAGTTTACAGTTATCTGATTCTGAATAAATTTTTCATGATTTAATTTAGAAAAAAAAAATTATACAATACATATAGATTATGGAAAAAGGCTTAATGAAATGTATTAAATATTTTTCACGATAAAAACGCTTTATTTTTAATTTTATTCAATTTTTAATATAGGGGTTCACAAAGTCCTGGAAAATTTGACATGTCAAGTTTTGCACGTCTTAACTTTTTCTTGAATAACGAGAAAAATACAAAATGAATATTAAAACCGTCTACACATTTTTGTAGTCAAAGGTTTGATCTTTTCAAAGCATAGTTTATGTTAAGAAATACATTTGTTTTATTAATGAAAAACGGTTTTTAAAAAAAACGGTTCATTTAGCCCCGGTCTCCCCTACATATATATATATATATACATAGGAGGGTGGTCCCTGAAGTACCCGACCCAACAAAGAAAACACACAAATTTTGGAAAAAAATATATTTATTTTTCAACATAATCTCCTTTCAGCTCTATACACTTTTCCCAGCGATGTTCAATAAGTTCGATACCCTTTTTATAATAAGAACTGTCTTGCTCCTCAAAATACCCATTAACTGCCGACATCACTTCTTCATCGTTGGGAAATCGTTGACCACTGAGCCATTTTTTCAAGTTTAGGAACAGTAAACAATCCGAGGGGGCTAAATCTGGCGAATAGAGTGCATGAGGTAGCAATTCAAACTTTAATTCATTAAATTTGGCCATTGAAATAACGGATTTGTGAGCTGGTGCATTGTCTTGATGAAACAACACTTTCTTCTTAGCCAAATGCGGCCGTTTTTGCTTGATTTCTTCGCTCAAATGTTGCAATAAGTTCGCATAATACTCGCCGTTGATAGTTTTTCCTTTTTCAAGATAGTCAATGAAAATTATCCCACGCGCATCACAAAAAACCGACGCCATGACCTTGCCTGCAGATGAAACGGTCTTCGCCTTCTTTGGAGCCGCTTCTCCCTTTTCGGTCCATTGTTTTGATTGTTCTTTTGTCTCGGGTGTGAATTGATGGACCCATGTTTCATCCATGGTTATGAAACGGCGCAAAAATTCTGCTTTGTTGCTGTGAAACTTCGCTAAACACTCAATTGAAACATCTTCACGACACTGTTTTTGCTCGAGTGTGAGCAAACGCGGCACCCATCCTGCACACAGCTTTCTCATGTCCAAATTTTCAGATAATATGCGATGTACCGCGCTTTCTGAAATGCCTACTATGTCTGCTAGCTCGCGCACTTTCAGTCGACGATCATCCAGTACCGCTTTGTGGATTTTCTTCACCATTTCTGGAGTCGTCACCTCATTTGGTCGACCACTGCGATGCTCGTCTTGGCAGCTCGTACGGCCTCGTTTAAACTCTGCTACCCAATATTTCACTGTTGTAAACGAAGGAGCAGACTCGCCCAGAGTAGAATCCAGTTCAGCTTTTATATTGGTTGGGCTGAGGCCTTTCAAATAAAAGTATTGTATCATGTAACGATGACAAATTTTCTCCATTTTCACAAATTCACTGAAAATGTTCACTATTGATGGCTGCCAAACAAATACTGAACAACGTGGCATCCTCAAACTTGAAACATATGCTTTATAGATTGTGTACTTTCTAATACAGTGATATTTTTCAAACAACTACCGCCATGTCTAGGTCAGGCCGGGTACTTCTGGGACCACCCTCATATATACATATATATATATATATATATATATATATATATATATATATATATATATATATAAATATATATATATATATATATATACAAATAAATATATATATATATATATATATATATATATATATATATATATATATATATATATATATATATATATAAAGAATTGGCGAGAGAGAGAGAGAGAGACTCGTGTGGATATGCGAGCGCTTCGACGGCTTGTACCGAATGGAATTCCAGCGCAACTACCGTACATACAAATTGTATCTTCAATCATTCCCGAACGTACGCGTCCTCCTCGGAAACATTTCAACAGTTCTCAGATCCGAAGACAATAGTTTCTTCGATATAATCGTCGTGTCGACTGGCGGCGCTCGTTCGAATCGGCCGAAAACCGCGCATTCGTGTCGTACGTGAGCCAAATGACAAATCCATCTCGTTGTCCGGACGTCGTTACGGACGATTCTTTTTCTTTTTCGAGTGCGTCGAAAGACCGCCGGTTCGCCGGTTCGCCGCTCATCGTTTCGTCTGCGGCCGTTTGTGTGTCGCGCGACGTAGCTTTTCCGCGAACACGAACTAGATTGTGCCGAAAATTGGCAGTCTGAAGAAACTGTCTCTAATTCAGGTTCATTATCGACCGGTTCTCGATTTGCTATACAAAAAATGTTGCCTGGGATTATGTTTCCGCATCGAATCGGAACATGGATCCGTACATTTTTCGAACATAGATCGTACAATTTTTATAGGAAAACTTTATAAAAATTAACAACAAAATACAATGTTAAAATATGTAACAATTATTTTACTCTAAATCTTCAACGAATACAATATTTTGAAGAAATTTTTAAATAATTTTACACAAAGATCGTACACCCTCTTTCGATATCCATCGTGAGATAGATATATAGATACATGTGACTGATATCAACCAACCAGGACAGACCATTCGATCTCCGTCAACCAATCAGAACACGAATAAAATTTTAAAAATTTTTTGGGTAAAATGTGGATCGTACATTTTTTATAGGAAAACTTTATAAAAATCAACAACAAAATACAATGTTAAAATGTGTAACAATTTTTTCTTTCTAAATCGTCACTAAATACAATATTTTCAATAAATTTCTTATCAGTTTTGCATTCAAATCGTACGTCCTCTTACTTTATACACCGTGAAACAAAACACTGATCATGTGACTGATATCAACCAATCAGAGAACGAATAAATGTCACTGGAACGGCACCACTAGATCAATTTTTATAAAACAGAAAGATTTGTTTGGCAACCTTCACTAAAGAGATTCTTCATTTAGCAACTAAATTTAAATTCATGGGAGTATAAGTTTCTCACTTTTTGTCAGCCTTCAAGCTACGCAGTTCATTGATCCTGTTTTAAGAAAATTAGTTCAATCTGTACAGACATTTTAACATGAGAAAATATTACACACACACACACACACACCTTACAAACTTGCCCAATTGCTGATGATTAAGACCGAATAGGCAATAGTTAATTTGTGTTCATGTCAGCCCTTGGCATTATCTTGACAAGTTTCGCGTGTCGACCTGACACAATACACTTAAGAGTCCTGAACGACGCGATTGCATAACGTTCGAGCTCTTGGACATTCATTTCTCGGTACGAAATACCTGCACGTTTCTAATTATCGTCGAAACAATCAAAACTGAACGTAAGTACGACGCGGCCGGTCAATTTAGAAGGAATCCACACGAGCGGTCGAAATTCTGTGAAGGAAAAAAAAATCCGTTCCGCATATACGAAACCTGTCAAAACGTAATTATACGTCTGACATCGATTTTTGACTAATAAAATATACCGTACGATCGATACGTAACTGTTTATGTCTTGACTAGGTCAAGAAAGTGTTGATGGATTACGAACGCTGCTGATGAAAACTTATATTGATTAGATTTTATATCTTTTGTATATCGTATACACAGATGGCGCGAAAAGAACGGACGGTTTGAATAATCACATTTTTTCTGTTTGGACGATTTTTTTATTCTTCTTTTCTGAACTTTATGAATAAAACTTGAGGAATTTATCATGGAAATGTGTACACGACCGAACAATGTACCAAACCAATTGAATTTCAATTCGAAAATCGGTATTCAGTTATTTAAACATATCGAGCGTATCGTCGTTACTTTAATGTTCGGACAGGACCATCGGAGTCGACGATTAATCGTTTGGTTGCACGTTTTCACCAACAACATATAGCTAGTAACAGTCCAAGTTCTAGAAAGCATCGTTCGGATCTATCTGAGGAAAATATTCAACGTGTACAGGAGGGCATTGGGCGAAATCCTGAAAAGTCAACCAGAAGACGTTCAATCCAACTTGGAACATCTCAAAGGTCGCGGAAATGTGGAAATCCGGTAAAAAAATTCAAAAACCAGAGCAAATAATTTTGCTACTAATTTTCCCGGCCAATATACTCACAGAAAGGAGGGCCTAAGCGAAGCAGGCCTAGGAGCGCGCGTCTAGGCTCTTTTGATCTGTCTCGAAGCGTGTGTTCTTCATTTATTATTTTGTTCATATAACAGGTGGGCTGAAAAGTTCGTAGGCTGACACATAGATGGCGCTACTAGTATCAAATCCATATGATTTTTAGTTAGCCGTAACCTTCAAAAGACGCGAGTATAAATTTGACAGCTGTTGCACTATTAGTATCTGAGTTATAGCATTTTTAGTGAAAGAACTTTTGTTACCTTGAAAAAATGGATAAAAAGGAATTTCGTGTGTTAATAAGGCATTGCTTTTTGGCGAAAAAAAATACTGTTGAAACCAAGGCTTGGCTTAATAAACATTATTCGGACTCTGCACCAGGAAAATCAACCGTAAAGAAGTGGTTTGCTAAATTTAAACGAGGCGAAATGAGCACCGAGGACGATGCACGCAGTGGACGCCCCAAAGAGGCTGTTACCGACGAAAACATCACAAAAGTCCACAAAATAATTTTTGATAACCGTAAAGTGAAGTTGATTGAGATAGCTGAGGCCCTAAAGATATCAAAGGAACGTGTCGGTCATATCGTGCATGAATATTTGGATATGCGAAAGCTCTGTTCAAAGTGGGTGCCGCGCGAGCTCACAATCGACCAAAAACAACAACGAATCGATGATTCTAAGGAGTGTCTGGAGCTGTTCAATCGTAATAAATCCGAATTTTTGCGTCGATATGTGACGATGGATGAAACATGGCTCCATCATTTCACACCGGAGTCCAATCGACAGTCAGAATTTTGCTCCGATGAAGAGGTAATCGCCGAAACTGAAGCCTATTTTGAGGCTAACGACAAATCGTATTATAAAAACGGTATCGAAAAATTGTATGACCGCTATAATCGTTGTATCGCCCTCGAAGGGAACTATATTGAATAATAAAATCAAATTCTATCAAAAAACAAATTTTTTTCTATGCAAGGCTACGAACTTTTCAGCCCACCTGTTATGTATAATACTCAAAATAATAACAAAAGAACAAATACATTTTTACAAAAATTATAAAACATTTATTAAGTACAGCAGGCTTATTTATATATGTTTGTAGGTTATGTCACTACAGAGGTCTTAAAATGTTTGCCTGCAGTGTATGTTAGACTAAAAATAGTCTAAAATAGTTTTTCTCCATCCCTCACGGTTTTTCTGTGACATACAGATTAAGTGTGAAAGAAATAGATATAATTATATACATGCATGACTACGGGGGATGATCTCATAGACAACGTTTCAAACTTTTAAAACTATCTTTTTTCAGCAATTAATACAGAAAAAAGATAAGTAATACACATTCTATAATATAGTATTACTAAAAGTGATATAAATTAAATCCGTCTATTTCTTTTAGAGCACTTGTGAACCAAGTGTTTGTCTGTAATATCTGTTGATTATTAGGTGTAAAAACCAATCCGTGCTTTTAAATTGTATCGATCATAACTCTTTTTTAAATTGAAATATTTTCTCGTCGTTTACGGATATCGTAGTGTCAACCTTATCATTTAAGAACACTATATATCTTAGTCAAGTAATTGGAATAACCTCACAAAACAGTAGTGAACAAAATGGCATCCGAAAAGCAGAATATTAGGCATTGAATGTGTAATTTTCGGATTTTAAATGTAAAAATGCTATCTAAGCGAATGATTTCTTCAGATTTGCGGTAAATTTTTTATTGTTTGAAAATATTGCGGAAATTATCTAGAGAATTTCCACCGCAGACGGTTAGGTTATTCGAGTTTTAGTGCACATCGACATCCACCGCAGAAAAACACTTGCTTTTCATATGCATCGACCGAATAATTTTGTAACTAGCTTACATTGTTATGCCGGAATATACATTTCATTTCGTTCTAACCGATTCAAAAAGGTGTATCGTCCCCGCCGAAACAATTCGTTTTACTCCGAGCAGCGCCGTGCGCACGCGTTAAATTTAAATTGAAAACAATACCTGTAAATAAGAATAATTCAGAGTACCCATGTTTTAATTCCGGAGTAAGAATCAATTATTCATCAGAACGGAAACACGGAGGGCACAGGCGGCGCAGATAGATGGTTTGCAGGTATGTGGATGGGCGGAGAATGAAACGGGCACGGTTGAATATTTTGGTAGATGTGTGGCGGGTGTGAGACGTGCGGCGGACGCGATCTAGGCGCGGGGGTGTGGGTGCGATGGTGGTTGGCCGCGTGTTCGTACACGACAGGCGCACGCGAACGGCGTTCGGACGGGCCGGGGACGTCGACTACGGCCACGTAACACCACTGACTGTACGCGAAAACTAAAGCAAAACATGACCGAAAAACGGATCTTCGGATAGCACAGGCCGTATAAATAACATCGCGGAGTACACTTCGCTGGGGAGAACGACTTCCAGACCACAGGTCTCCTAGTACAACCTGTGCGGCGCACCTACCGCTCCCGTCTTCCAGCTGAAACTCTCGCAGTGCGTGTCTTTATGTGTGCATACGTACGAATGTGTGTGTGTGTGAGAGAGAGACGGTGTATGCATGTGTGTATGCGTGTGTGTGTATGTATACACCGAATGTGTAAATTATAAATGTGTACACCTTTCACATTCAGATCAATGGCGAAATTTTTGAATAAATTATGCGCGCGTTTAAGGGAGAGCGGAAAACAGCAAAGTATCGTATTTCAGCCGGCCTGCTCGATCGTTACGCATTTTTCAGACTTTTTCGTTTGTATGTCTAAAATGCCAATCATGCCTTTGTTACTAGTGATGAGTGCACGTCCAGCTTAAATTTAAAACGCGTATAAATACGTGCTTGAAAATTTAACAGTGATGTTTGAATTGTACCGATATATTTATATGCACACACATATATATATATATATATATATATATATATATATATATATATATATATATATATATATATATATATATATATGTATATATATATATATATGTATATATATATATATATATGTATATATATATATATATACATATATATATATATATATACATATATATATATATATATATACATATACATATACATTATATATATATACATATATATACGGATATATGTATATATATATATATACATATATATATACATATATATATATATATATATATATATATACATATATATATATATACATATACATTATATATATATACATATATATACGGATATATGTATATATATATATACATATATATATATATATATATACATATATATATATATACATATATATATATATATACATATGTATATATATATATGTATATATATATATATATATATACACATATATACGTATATATATGTATATATATATAATGTATATATATATATATATATATATATATATATATATGTATATATATATATATATTATGTAATATATATATATATATATATATATATATATATATATGTATATATATATAATGTATATGTATATATTATATATATATATATATATTATATATTATATATTATATATATATATATATGTAGTCCGTATATATCCTGATTTATTAAATTAAAATTAGATCATGTTCACCCATAAACTGTAACCTCACGTTCATCCTCACCCTCACCCTTTTTTCACCCGGCAAGCGCAAATATACTGACCGGAGTTGAGGTTCTACTTCGGACTGACTGACGGCGGCCAGACAAGTCGGACTTTACCTACGCCATGTATATGTGTATATATACATGTATATATATATATATATATATATATATATGTTTGTATATATATATATATATATATATATATATATGAATATAAGTATATATATATATATATATATATATAAAAGTTGTAATCTTTGATTGTGTATTAGTTTCAATAGTGAATTCGATACATGTCGATAGTTGTAAAAAAAACTCACTTTTCTAGAGGTTTGGAAAGGGTTAGGGGGAGAAGAGTAATCACCCCCTTGCTTGCATGTATTAATCGGTATCTATCCAATGTTAGTTTTTTATAATTAATAATTATACACGATTTTGCTAGTAAAAGAAAGACCGGAAGTGGCAATTTTTTTAACACCTGTGAATACCATCTTTTTCAATAGCCCGATTTCGTACAAGTCTATAACTAAACTTTTGTTTTATATGCATTTGTGATTGCGATACATGTATTGATCTCGCTGCCAACTCTCCTTCTATGATTTGTCGAAACTAATTTAATTAACGGATTGTGTTCAAACTTTGACAGCAGTAGTTTCAAAGATAATTTTGTTTCATGATATTGCAGTTTGGTATCAGTTGTCCCGTCTCTTGTCAAACACTTAATTACCACTCTATCCTCATAATCTGTATTTTTAGAAAGATATTATTTTTTTATCAAATTATAAGAAAAATATGTGTATATTACGGATGCATTAGAGCGAATGGAATTTTATTATGAGTAAATATACAGAAAATCCTGTTTGATGATACAACTATTCACGGTACTACTATTGTTTAAAATATAACGTGGCATTTGACTGATCCTAATTTATAATTGCTTTGATATGAATTAAAGATTCCTACTAACTACTGATACATCAAATAATGATTTATTGGAATTAATGAGTTATGAATGAGAATACTATTTTTCAAATTTGCTTGTAACTTTAATAGTTTAACTAAATATTAATATTTTTTTGTATTGTTTCAGGTGAGTGTTATCATATACTATCAATTTTATTTGCGTCCTTTTGGAGTGGTAAGTGTTTATTGAAACAACTTTTAAATTAATTTAGTATCAATATTTATAAAAAAATGCTTATTAAATAAGAAATCTATATTAGAAGGCCAATTCGTTTCATAAAGTTCTGATGGAGAGACTAAATTTGTATTTTTTAAAAGACAATATTTGAGTTCTTTAAAAAAAGGGTTTTCGAATAATTTATTAAATTGAATAAAATATTTCAGATGTTGCATTCTTTTCAATTTTTCTCTCATTTGTATAAAAAGCACTTCAGTTATAATTTCTAAGATTCAAAAGAGCTATGAAAGAAAGTTCGATTCGGAAAGAAAACAATTCAATCAACTAATCGCTATCCATTCACCTGCCATAAAGCTTGATCTCAATGCTTTGTGCAAATTGTCTACGATATCGAAATAAAATTACATCGACGTAGCATCGCCCGAACGTTGCGCCGTCACGGTCGGTTGATCAGTGCGAGAACGAATGGTTTTTCATGTAAAAATATCAAACGCACGCGGCGGTCTCGTTCGGAAGCGTTACGACGACTTTGTATCAATGCACTGGTCTAATTAACGTCGAAGCCAGCCCGTCGAACTGGATGCCCGTCGGCAGACACAACAGGTATGAATTTCTGCTGTGTTTCTGTAGACGACCGGGCAGCGGGCCAGCTGAGTGTCGAGAGTGCAATATTTCAACGTTTCTTACATGTAATGCCGATTTAATTGGTTTAATCGGTGCTGTAAGACGACCTCTGTACGAGGAATGATGTATGTACTGACTGTGTTCTGTAATAATTGTTTCGATGGAACAAGAAACATTAGTGCGTGTGTACATATATATACACACGTGTATATATATATATATATATATATATATATATATATATATATATATATATATATATATATAAGATGATTCGATTAAGGCTTTCACATGAAAGTATTAAAAACATTCGATAAATTTAAAAAAAAAAACATTATTTTTTACTTATTGGTTTTATATATATCATCATCATCATCATCATCTTCAGCCCCTGTCAATCCACTGCTGGATAAAGGCCTCTTCCATGACTTTCCATTTTGTTCGATTCAGTGCCTCTCTTTTCCACAGTTTTCATCATGAAAGGTTTGGGATCATGACTCGCCACGCTGATCCCACTTGCGTATTGGCGAGTACCTCTTCATTTTGGCCGGGAATAATTTTCAAGTTTTCTCTGTATGGTTAAATCTACCAATATATTTTAAATCTTTCGCCTTTTTTATATATATATATATATATATATATATATATATATATATATATAAAATAATTCGACTAAGGCTTCCACATGAAAGTATTAAAAACATTCGATAAATTAAAAAAATATTTTTTATTCATTGCTTATATATATATATATATATATATATATATATATATATATATATATATGTATATATATATATGTATATATATATAAGATTCGATTCAGGCTTCCACATGAAAGTATTAAAAACAATCAATAAATTTTAAAGAAACGTTTTTCCTTTTATTGTTTATATATATATATATAAGATGACTCGATTTAGGTTTCCGCAAAGTGTATAAAAAAATGCAAAAAATTAAAACGTTTTTTATTTATTGGTTATATATATATATATATATATATATATATATATATATATATATATATATAATGATTTGCTTTTGACTTCCTCAAAAAATTATTCACAAAATGCAATAAATTTAAAAAAAAACGTTTTTTATTTATTGGTTATATATGTATACATATATATATATATATATATATATATATATATATATATATATATATATGCATGTATAAAAAAGTGTATATATGAATACATATATATATATATATATATATTTATACATGCATATATATATATATATATATATATATATATATATATATATATATATATATATATACATAAGATAATTAGATTAAGGCTTTCACATTAAAGTATTGAAAAGATGCATTAATTTAAAAAAAAAATACTATTTTTTATTTATTGGTTTGTCCAATGAATAATGTCTGATTTCGGGATACATTTCTATTTTTTTTTCTAATATAAAAAATTTTTTAAATATTTCATTGACGATTATGATCAGTGACTTTATGGTATCAAGTAGGCAGTTTCATAATACTATCCTCTCAGAAATTCTTATGTTTTTCAGCAAAAAAATCTCGAAACATGAATTCACGGGGCTCTAAACAATCAAAAATTTTCCAATTAAGAGAATTTCGCAAAAAACGAAATAATTGAAAATCTGATGGTGCTAGATCCGATAAATGTGGCGGATTAATAAGATCATCTCAATTCAGATCTCTCAATGTTTCTGGACTCTGTAAAGATACAT
>CM068319.1:3197289-3207289 GCA_034766995.1 Acanthacorydalis orientalis | reverse complement strand
TGAAAATTTACCGCATCACACCTCCTGAACCAGATCTTTCACCGACAGAATATCATCCTTTTTGCCACTTGGAATATTTTTTAACAAATAAAAAGTTTCAAAACAAAACAGAAGTGATTCAAGGATTCGAAGATTGTATAAACTTTAAAAATGTAGATTTTTATAAAAATGCGATAAACAATCTAATTTCTCGTTGGCAAAAGACCATTGAAGCTGTTCAAGCATATTTTGATTAAATATATTTTTTGTTAAAAATATTGCGTTTTAATTCTCACTTACAAATTCCACAATTTCGTATGTTACACCCTAATAACTAAAGGAATGATTTATGCGAATGTTTATCTGTGATTGATCATCGTCGAATAATTGTACCTTCTGAACTTCAACGTTATTTGTGATTTGAAATCGATTTTGAATGAAACTTCATAAATTACTTTTAATGCGGTAATTCTGATAATACATTCTTAATAATAAACTGATGCAATTTCTTCGCTTCCGTGGCGTTGTAATCATTTTAAAGCAATCATAAAGCAAACAGAGCTTCATATGCGATTTTTTCTCCGTGCTGTTTACTTATTAAACACTATTTGAGAAAGAATTTCTAAACTAAAAATATGATTCGTCCGAACATACATAAACATATCGGAAAATTCAATATTTTGGTACGGTTGAAGTTTACAACTTGCTACGACTATAAGCATTTTTTTATTTTTATATCTGCTCTAGGCATTCCTTTCTATTACGTCTAATAAATTCATACAGTCGAATCCTTTTTTATTTTTTTATCAAATATTTTATTACTTTCCATATCATTTCTTTGTGCGATGTTCATAAAACATTTTTTAAGTAAATATTTATAATAATAAAATAATTTCACACAAACGCGCATATACTATCAAAATGTTTAATTGACCTTCAAAGAAGTTCTAAAATTGTTGATTTTTATACAAACAAGATAAACAATCTAACTTTTCTTTGGAAAAAGACCATTGAAGCTGATGGAGATTATTTTGATTAAATATATTTTGTTTTGTTAAAAATATTCCGTTTGAATTCTCACCTACAAATTCCGCAATTTCATATTTTACATCCTAATATATATATATAATTTGAATTTTTCTTTTTTATTATTTATCTATATTATGCTAAACACATACTTGCCACAGGACATGAATATGACAATTAATAGAATTTTATCAACCTTCACTCTCACCCTATATTTATAACCACACTGTAAAGGAATCATAACTACCCCAGTGTCATGTCATCCAGGCGTCATTAATTTAGGTGTGATGATTATACAAGCGTCAGATCTTTTCACATCTCTGCTAGATAGTAAATAGTGAAATTATTATCTAGAAAAGTGAATCTGAAAAATACACTTTTGAAAAATTGAATTTTTTACTTCTGATAAATATCTATAAAAAAATAACAATGCGATAACAAATGTGTATCTCGCATGATACCCCTACTCCAGGACGAAAATGTATTAGTGTAAAGTTTTATATATTTTTTTATATTTTAAAGGTTATTGATTGGAATTAGGAAACACGACGTTTTTATTTTTAATGCTTACACATGATTAAGATTGATTTTCAATTGATAACTAATGAAAATATCTATCCAGATCTTTAACACTAGATTTACGGCTATCGAGTGTATACCTATTTTTACTGAAATCCGTCTTTTCGACGGGTAAATTAAAATGCATTTTTTTGTAAATCTTTTTATCTTATATCAATAGATTTTTATTAATAGTTTTATTCAGTGCATTTTTTAAATATAAACTCCATTTTTAATGTACATTTTCTGCATACATACTTGTTACACTCAATACAAATATTATTGGATTTTTCTTACATAATCCGATTTGGCAAGACTTTCGTACATTAAGATTTTGTATAACTGGCAATGAATTGGAACTAGTATTTTGTTCGTTGCGAAGATCAACTGCTTAGTTCTTCAACCAGTTGAAAAATAAAATTCTTCCTAGATATGTTCACTCGGGTGGTCTCTTTGTACAATATTCAGGCATTGATGGCTACCAAATCTAAAATGTCACAAAACACTTGAAGGAACCTTCTAGGGGACCCTGCTTTCACGATATATTTTCTAGCCATTTGGTCTATAATAACCATCCCAAACTTGGTTTTGTTGAAAAGTGCGATTGTTTCAGGGACACGTTTAGCATTACCTTCTATTTTGAAATTTTTATGTTCAGAACTGAGCAATAATACCTTTTTGTTTGGTTTGGATTTGTAAATTGTGAGAACGTACTCATCAGATTTATAAAGTTTTGTGGAAAATCGGATCATATCATCCTCCTCAGCCTTATCAATTTTTGGCAATTCACTTCTGTTTGCACGTATAGTCCCTACAATAGTTATTTATTTGCAAGCAACTTTTTTGCAAGGGAAATGCTTGTGAAAAAGTTGTCAGTAGTAATCGTTGCTCCATGGCCTAAATTCTTTGCTTCATATGCCGCTCGGGCATATAAAATCGCTAGAAAAGGTTGTAATTGTGACTGTGTAACCAGCCAATCTTTTTCCAAAACTTTATCCGCCTCCATTTCAGCACGTATTTTGATATACTCAATTATACCTTCATCAGTTATCAGTTCAAATGCGCTACTTACATTGCCAAGCATAATATTTTTTTTTGGGTACGTAGTTGGTCCTGGGATATCTTTGAACATACTATAAGCAGGTAATCTACCACAACCTCCACCTTTTTCTAATGTTTTCCATAAAGTTCGATCAAGAGAATGTTCGATCGAATTGTCTTCATTTCTATCGGCATGAAGAGTTTCTATGTCACTTTTGCTCTTAGGATCTGAAATAATACGAATATTTCTCTTTTGAAACATATGTTATGAAGTTTATTCATCATCACTGTCGTCAGAATCTTCAGTTTTGTTGTTCACGTTACTAATTTCTTCTTTGCTTTCGCATAGTTTGGTAACACTTGCATCAGAATCCGATCCAGATAGGTCTTCATCTATACTGGTTAGTTTTTTTTATCAATTCAATATATTTTCGAGTCTTGTCCATGATACCTAGCCAATTAGGCAGAACATAAATGTAAAAAAATATTTCTTTATCGATAGATTTTCAAACTACTTTGAAAAATTCAAATCTTTATTCAGTAAATAAACTCCACTTCCTTTTCTGCAAAATTAACTTTTGAAATAATCACTCGCTTTGCTCTAATTGTATTATAAATAACAAGTTCATCCTCACTAAATTTCCAAATATCACATCCTATCTCTGCAAACTGCACAGTTGAGATGATCATTCGTGATATGATAAGGTTCGCTCTTATTGTAAACAAATAGTTCAAAGCTGTTTGTTTACGTGCTCGCTGCTAAACAGTCGTTATTTGTTTCGTTTTTATTTCTCCTTACTAATTCACATTTCACTTTTGTTATTCCGCAACAATTGAAACGATTGATTTTAAATTAAGTAACCCGTTAATTTGACGGATTTTCATAAAAATAGGTATACAACATATAGAAATGAAAAAATATGGGTCTTTCGGATAAAATGAGTGGAGAAATATATTCACTACACTACATCATTAAAAACCAATATATAATAACTAAAAAATAATATTTACATGTTCGGAACTTTTAAGCATGAAATCAGAAACCCGTCAATCTGACGGGTTCCGTAAATCTAGTGTTAATTTTAGATCTGTTTGCCAAAAAAGAGATCTATCACCAGTGTGATAATCATACCAGACAATTCACAAATATTACATAAATCTTAAAAAAAAACATCTTGAAATCTTTTACCCGATGTGATTGTGTCCATTTTATTCGCGTGCATGACGAGAATATCAACAGTGACGGTTCGAGTAAACGTGAAGATGTTGAAGTGCATGTCGCAAAAAAGTTATCGTCGAACGAGTGAATTCCTCGGACCGGTCGGCCGCTATCTTCTGTCTGTGTCTGTCGTGACGTGCGTTCACGAAAAGTACAATCGACAGACTCCGTTCAGTCTGCCCTCGTCCGGTCTCTAATTAATTAATTCGTCGAAAACGGCCAGACATGCCGTCCTTATTATGTTCAAATTGGCCCGAAACGAGCTTAGTGAGAGACTTGGTTCTTGCTCGTTTCACACGGAACGGCGTGCCGTTGATTTTTTATACATATTTTTCCTACAGGCATCATCGTTCGAACAATGTTACTGGTTATTCCCCTCCGCCCCATATTTTATCTGTATTTTAATTCATATTTTATTTATTTATTTCGTTCTATTTTTCACGATTATTTTAGAAATTCATCCTATTAGATCAGCTAAGCGTTCCGAGGACAAATACTTTTATTAATGTATTCACAAATTTTGTTATCAAAATAAATACTCAAAATAGAAAAAGTAGCGGCTTTAAATGTACCCTCCTAATAATGTGCATTTTTGGTAGAATTTTTTGTATTATCGACTTCGATTTTATTATTAATTTTATTTCAAACTGGGCTTATGAATTAAAAATGAAAATGTGTGAGATGTATAAATTGCATTTTATTTTTTCTAAATTGATCTACATTTAGATTTCTTATTACTTCATTTTACTCTTGTAACTAAAACCACAAAATGTCTGATATTTTTCATTATCTTAGATCAGCTAAGTATTCCGAGGGTAAATACTTTGATTATTGTATTCACACATTTTGTTATCAAAATAAATCCTAAAAAATCCAGAAAAACAAGCGGTTTTCAATGCAATCTCATAATATACATATATATATATATATATATATATATATATATATATATATATATATATATCGACAAAAAGTGTAAAAACGTTCCTGCATATACAGAATAACAATTACATCAATTACACTGTCATACATGCAGTTCATAACAAATTAATGCATAAATATATGCACACACGAGTCATCTAGCACGAAGTCAATCAATCAACATGTGTATTAAGCGCATACTGCGGTATAAACTGCATGAAAAATGCCATACAATGATGATGAAATTCAAATATAGAACTGCACGTGACGTTGACGCTTTAGATAATGTCAACGCGTGGCGTGCAAAAATCCATAATATTGCAGCGGTGTGCATTTTATCGACACGTTCGACACAAGCGATCAATCATCTCATCGGACTAATAAATTTTTCTATTTGAACAAAAAAAATCGAAATAAATGATTCATGTCACAGACATGAAATCGTTATGAATGGTTCGTGTTGCTGACGTGGAAAAAGACATTTAATCAGTATTCGATTAATGACGATAATGAGATATGATGTTATTTGTGTCTTACAAGGCGAGGGCGCCATCGTGGGGAACTCGAATCGCTCGAGGGTCGGTGGGTTGGTAGGTAGTGACCCTAAGCAACTACGTGATTAGGGACTACAATCGATGCGGTATTCTCGAGATTTCTTGATAAATTTGAGTCGAGACATTTTGTACTTATTTTAGTTATCAAAAACAGATTGTCTCATTTTTAGAATACGAACAAATTGAGTCAGAATAAAATTATATTTTTTATAATAACATGTCTTATTTACATTATTAAACATGTAATTTATAGTAATGTACCCTTTCCTATTTAATTATAGAATGTCTTGTTTATATTATTGAACCTGTAATTTACAACAATCCTCCCTTCCCTATATCTACATAAAAATACTGAAGTTTCAAATCTATAGTATGTACATGAGCACACACACTCGTTTCTTTTTTCCATTTTTCCAACTGCCACAATGATTGCTCCAAACATCTGTAGAATGTGAAAAATGCGTCGATTCTGGCTAAATTTTTGTTTATTGAATATTTTGCCTATATTTCCCTATGACAGTTTGAAAAGTGAGACTTGATACTAGTGACGTTACCAAATGAATGGTAGCGCTACATCATAGAAATTTACTAAACTTATTAAATGACCCTCGTATACACACACACAAATATTTATATACATACATATATATATATATATATATATATATATATATGCATGTATGTGTGTGTAATATAGATATATATATATATACATACATATGCACGTAGCCCTCGATTCACACTATACTCGAATTGCACGGTTTCGGTTTAACACGGTTGAATGAATGCGGAAAAACTTCCATTTACATGGCACTAATTCAGTGTAACACGGTCACAGTTTATCAAAAAAAAAAAACGTTTTGAAATACTTTCACGCGCATTTAAAATGCTCTCCATTTACACTGCCGTGCAAAATACTAACCACAGACGCCACTGTAAAGAGTTTCTTGCTTCTTCGCATTTTGACAATAACAGAAACTCTCAACTTCGCTTTTTTTCTTCTGAACTGAAGTCAAATGTAATGTCTTTGTAAAATGAACTAGAGAAGTGAAGATGTGACTAGAAGAGAAAATTAACAAGTGAAGATGATACAGAATGAACACGTTTTTTATTTGTATTTAATGTTTTTCGAATAAAACGTGTAGAATATATTCTCTAGTTTTATTAAAAGTAAATAATAATGGTTCATTGCGGATTTGTAAAACATACCTTTTCTTAATATGAGATGTGGTCTCGAATTGCACTATTTCGAATTACATGGTATTTTTGGGGAACCAATCAACCGTGTAAATCGATGGTTAGGTATATATATATATATATACATACTATGTATATATATATACATATATATATATATATATATATATATATATATATATATATATATATATATATATATATATACACTGAGTTAGCTAAAAAGTAATTACACTTTTTTTAATGTAAATGAAAGGCGAATTTTTGATGGGAAACAAAAATTTCATTAAACAATATAATGTCCATTTTGTTCGATTACCTTTTGCCATCTTTCAGGCAACTTCGTGATTTCGTGCTGAAAAAAGTTCTCATCTTTTTCAGTAAAAAAACAGTTCCAAGAACGATTTGATATCCTAATTAGTAGTGAATGTTTTACCGTTCAATGCGTTTTGCAAAGAACAACTGTCCCAAAAGTTATTTTTTAAAAAAGTTCATTTCTTGTGAGTGACCCAATAATTGACGATATCTTTAATCATGAATTCTTTTCAACTAAAGAGCTCTCACTTTCTGCTTCGACCGGCTTGGTCGAATCCATGTGTCGTTTTTAGTTTTTCATTTCAAGTAAGTTTGATCATGATGTTTTGATGAAGAGAATACGATCTTTACATTGAAGCAGTCACCATTTACACATCTTATCTTCAGGTTGGTTAGATATGAATGGAACTATTCGACTAAACTGCGAAACCCTTGCATAACTTGATAAAATAATCCTGTGAATTTAATTTCTGTTCTCCGCTCGCGTCCATATACAATTTCCGTCAAATCTGTCACACATTTTCTCCCACAATGACAATAATTCGTGTTGTTATTGTGTTTTATGACACGTTGACGCGTCGAAAATTTCCGATTACTGTGCGTCGATAACGTATTACGAACGTCACCGTTACGAATCTACCAAATAAAAAAAAACCGTACATAAAATTCACGATGTTCGGACACGTGCGCACGCACACGCACCGTCGCTCGTTTATTTCAATTAAAAAAAGTGTGCACCATCCGCTACGTCGTCAATTACCGCAATTAATTAGTAATTTATTAATGGCGCGCGTTAAATTGTACGTCGATGAACTCCCGGCTGAGATCCGACGGCGTTTTATTAGTCACTTATGTGCGGTTTTCATTTCGAATGGAAAATCGATCGACGGACACTTTCGGCGCTGATGTGTGTAAATCACACTCTTCATGCAGTAGTCCATAGAGTTTGTGTTAAGATGTACTCGAAATCGGTCATAAATGTCTGTAACGCTGACAAAGTGGACGCGTTGATGTTGCAAAGACGGACATTTATGAAAGAAGTAATGAAAATCTAAAAGACACTGAGATTGATTACAACTTTCTCATAAAGGGGGCGTCAGTCGAAACATTTTTGGGAAGTGGGAAAAATTCAAAACGCAATTTAAATGAATTTTTATTGAAGTAAAACTACTTAACGCGCGGTAGGGTGATTTGGATACATGCGGCTGAACATGTAACGAACGAAACGATGCACCCACGAACACCCGCACTCCTCTATGCCGCCAAGCTTCATTGTCAGTCGGAGAGATTTGTGCTGCTCAGTGTCGCTCGCTGTCCTCTGGGTGAATACCACCCACCACACCATTTGGGAGTTTACAAACAAGATGTTCTATTATCAGTATTTAAAATGTTAAGCAAAAAACTCTAAACTCTCTCTCGTTTATAACAGTCATTCTACCTGATCACTGCCTACATACATATATATATATATATATATATATATATATATATATATATATATATATATATATATATATATATATATATATATATATATATATATATATATATATATATATATATATATATATATATATATATATATATATATAGAGAGAGAGAGAGAGAGAGAGAGTGTAACATATGAAATTGCGGAATTTGTAGGTGAGAAAACACAATATTTTTAACAAAACAAAATATATTTAATCAAAACAAGCTCCATCAGCTTCAACGGTCTTCTGTCATTGAGAAATTAGATTGTTTATCCCATTTTTATAAAAATCGACATTTTCAGGTCTTATAAAGCCTTCGAATCCTTGAATCACTTCTGTTCGGTATCGGAATTTTTTATTTCTTAAATAATGTTCCAAGTGGCGGAAAAGATGATAGTCTGTCGGTTGGAAGGTCTGGTGAATAAGGGGGTTGCGGTAAAATTTCATAATTTAATGAATTCAATTCTGAAATTGTGATTCGAGATGTGTGTGGTCGAGCATTGTCTTGCAACAGTATTGGCCCATATCTATCGATTAGCATTGGCTGTTTTGTTTTTAATTTTTCATTCATATTGTCGATTTCGAATCAGCCGTAATTGCTTCGCCTGGTTTTAAAAAAGAATAATGGATTATTCCCTTGTTTGTTCGTCATACAGGAACCATAATTTTTTTCAGTGTAACGACGGGTCGGATGCGTGTCCTGGAGCTTCATCTGCATTTAAGCATTGTCCAGATCTTTTTCTGTTATCATACAGAATCCACTTTTCATCACAAGTAATGATTCGATTTTAAAATGGCATTTTATCATTTATATATATATATATATATATATATATATATATATATATATATATACATATATACTGTAATGATGTCTCGGGTAATGAATTTGTTGATGAAGAGCCCTCTCAATTGTCTATAATTTTGACTGGAAATTTTGATATAAATTTTGTTTCGAGCAAGCACAAATATTGATTGATTTTTTATATAATAAATTTAATTTTAAAATGAATAATTATCGCAACGTATCCACTATTAAATCGGGACGTACAATTGCCGATATTTTTGTCAGATATTTAGATAAATTACAATCAAAAACATTCGCTTCATATTTATCATAAGCAAATTGTCTCTTCTCTGGAATCTATGGGAACTTCGTAATAATAAATCAAAATATTCAAATAATTGTGTAAGATCTTGCGGTATACAAACACCTTCTTTCCAGACCTTTCCAATTTTTTTCATATGTCTCGTACTGTTGATCAGGGGCACTGAAGTCTACTAGACAATTCTTGAATTGTTCATTCTGGATTTGCTTTGATTTCCTCCAGCAACACTCTATCATCTTAACGAAAAAACTTTCCGGTACCTTATATATATATGTATATATATATATTATATATATATATATGTATATACATATATATATATATATATATATATATGTATATATATATATATATATATATCCTAATCAAGCTATGTTAAAATAATGCAGTTCATTTATCATTCTTTAACCTTGTACTGTAATGATGTCTCTGATAATGAATTCATTGATGAAAAGTTCTCTCAATTGCCTATAATTTTGACTGGAAATTTTAATATAAATTTTGTTTCAGAGGAGGCACAACTTTTGATTGATTTTTTAGACCATAAATTTAATTTTATAAAGAACAAAAATCGCAATGTATCCACAACCAAAGTACAATTGCTGCTAT